>JAIGNY010000054.1:57500-70000 GCA_020152595.1 Chiridota heheva | reverse complement strand
TATATGTATATATGTTTATATATATACATGCATGTATACACATACACACATATATATATATATATAAGTAATACATACATATATGTATACGTTTACATATATATGTACATACTTTCATATATATATATATATATATATATATATATATATATTTATATATATATATATATATTCATATATCTATCTATATATATATATATATATATATATATATATATATATATATATATATATATGTATATAAATGTATATATATATATATATATATATATGTCTATATATATATATATGTATATATATATATAGATATGTCTATATATTATATATATATATATATATATATATATATATATATATATATATATATATATATATATATATATATATATATATATATATATATATATATATATATATATATATATATATATATATATATATATATATATATATATATATATATATATACATATTTGTATATATATATATATTGATTTTTCTGGCCTTCCTTCTAGTTGTTATCGACACTGAAACGCCAACTACATTTCAAGGTGAGCAAATATGTAACAATATGTCATTAAATTCACTTAACAATTTTTTTAGTTTGGAAAATAGCCCTTTCAAAATGATGAGAAAGAATATTCCTACTATCCTTTGACTTGGGATATAGTAGACTCAAAATATTTTGACTACTTGAATCAATTCGAGTTGAAAATATAAATAAGTGCTCACGTGCGAAAATAGGAAGATCACAATTTAGCATACAAATTGCGTATTGAACCCTGAAATTTCAAAATGCTGTATAATCATATGTTTGCATAGGGTTTTGATCAATTGTTTGCTACCTTTACAGTTTTGAAAAGATTTTAGCACATGCTAACTAAAGCTTGCTACTGCATACCTCTGAGGCACCGTTTAAGTTTCTTTTGATATACATGTTTCTTTATTTATAGTACACATAAAAGTAATTTCATACTATTTTTTTTTTTTTTCGTTTTAAAACTACCATACAACGCTCAATTTTAAATCTATTACTTTGATCTATTTGTCCCTACAGATGTTCCAAATACAGGGACGCTAATCACTGGTGAGATTTCTCTTCTTTGATATATATATATATAAATATATATATATATATATATATATATATATATATATATATATATATATATATATATATATATATATATATATATATATATATATATATATATATATATATATATATATATATATATATATATATATATATATATATATATATATATATATATTTATATATATATATATATATATATATATATGTATATATATATATATATATATATATATATATATATATATATATATATATATATATATATATATGTGTATGTATGTGTAAAAATATGCATATGTATATATATATATATATATATATATATATATATATATATATATATATATATATATATATAAATATATATATATATATATATTTACATATAAATTATATATATATATAATTGTATATGTAAATATATATATATATATATATAATATACATATGCATATATAAATACACATACACAAATATATATATATATATATATATAATTATATACATATGTATATATATATATATATATTTTGAATATATATATATATGTATGTTTATATATACATATATATATATATATATATATATGTATATATATATATATATATATATATATATATATATATATATATATATATATATGTCAATATATACATATATATATTTAATCATATATAAATATATGTATATATGTTTATATATATACATGCGTATGTATACACATACACCCTATATATATATATATATATATATATATATATAATAAGTAATACATACATATATGTATACGTTTACATATATATGTACATACTTTCATATATATATATATATATATTTATGTTATATATATATATTCATATATCTATATATATATATATATATATATATATATATATATATATATATATATATATATATATATATATATATATATATATATGTATATATATATATATATATATATATAATATGTCTATATATATATATGTATATATATATATATATATATATATATTATATATATATATATATATATATATATATATATATATGTATATATATTATATGTATATATATATATATATATATTTATATATATATATATATATATATATATATATATATATATATATATATATATATATATATATATATATATATATATATATATATATATATATATATATATATATATATATATATATATATATACATATTTGTATATATATATATATTGATTTTTCTGGCCTTCCTTCTAGTTGTTATCGACACTGAAACGCCAACTACATTTCAAGGTGAGCAAATCTGTAACAATATGTCATTAAATTCACTTAACAATTTTTTTTTAATTTGGAAAATAGCCCTTTCAAAATGATGAGAAAGAATATTCCTACTATCCTTTGACTTGGGATATAGTAGACTCAAAATATTTTGACTACTTGAATCAATTCGAGTTGAAAATATAAATAAGTGCTCACGTGCGAAAATAGGAAGATCACAATTTAGCATACAAATTGCGTATTGAACCCTGAAATTTCAAAATGCTGTATAATCATATGTTTGCATAGGGTTTTGATCAATTGTTTGCTACCTTTACAGTTTTGAAAAGATTTTAGCACATGCTAACTAAGCTTGCTACTGCATACCTCTGAGGCACCGTTTAAGTTTCTTTTGATATACATGTTTCTTTATTTATAGTACACATAAAAGTAATTTCATACTATTTTTTTTTTTCGTTTTAAAACTACCATACAACGCTCAATTTTAAATCTATTACTTTGATCTATTTGTCCCTACAGATGTTCCAAATACAGGGACGCTAATCACTGGTGAGATTTCTTTTTTGATTTTGAATATTGAAGCACTTTACTGGAAAGAAGTTGCCTAATTATAATGAACGAATTAAGGGCTTTTTGTCATTTCGTCTTTTTTCATAGGCGTGGGAAGCTGGTGCAGGGACAAGCTTCCCCGCTGCAGGCAGATTTCACCTTCCCGTTTGCATATTCTCGATTGGGAGGTGAAATCGGGAAATTATTAACAAAGAATTGAAAAATGTGGTAAAATTATTGGAAATTTTGGTAGAATTTCCCGAAAATTGGCACAGTGAAGAAAAGTACCCCCAAAACTTGCAATTTTTTTCTACATCCTGGCCAAAATCTTCCGGAAATCGAAGAAAATTGAAGGGGATCTTGTCACCGATATATATATTCTTTTTTCCCACTAAGAGGTGACCACAGGTACGCCCTGGTCAGTACGTTATTAGTCTACTTTGAAATCTGAATATGAAATACCAGCTCAGCTGTGAGGTGAGGAATTACCAGCTTGGTCATTTTCTACTAGTGCAGACAAATTGATATCGTAGTTGTAGCGAATTAGCGGATTAATTGATGACTGCACCGCTGATCGCGCTGGACAGAGTAACATATTGTTAGTACTGTCATAAGAAGTGCATATTTTAAACAAAGAAAACACATACAACACACGCACACAAATATAATTTGCACATGCTCACATTTGACTTTTTCAAAGAATTACAAATGGATTTGAATTTACTTTTTTGGACGAATGCATATTCCTTAAAGGCCATCTGTCGTAATTAAAATGTAGTGGGGTACATTTTTGATCCAAAACGTAACTGATTGGCTCATCGATGTTTATGTACATTGTACCTTTGTGTCTGAACTAATCAAAACACACGAATTATATATTTACCTGCAAGTTAGATACGATAACTGGCCTTTAGTTGTTTTTTCAAAACTTCGCTGAGCACTTTGAAGAATTATTTACTTTTTAAAGTTATTTTCGTTAGATATTATTTAGACTACAGTTTTTAAGAGACTGCCGCAACTTTACGATTAGCAAGAAAGATATTAATTCAACTCAGATTTGGTCCAAAGCATTTACCAACTTCATGCCGACTTTCTAGCAAAATAGCAGATTGTACAAAATCATAAATGGTTTTTATTATCAGATAATAACTAGAGTGGTAATAATTCAAACTGATTCTAGAACGATGTGGCTGAATCAGGTTATTAAAACTGTGGCAATTCATTTTTTTCCCGGTTTTATTGATTTATTCGCTGTCAATAAAAGTGATAAAATATAAACTCAATATTAATTTGAACATCACTTCTTTCGCAGATGCCCCAGTGGATACCACGCAACGTAAGCAAACTTTGTAATGTAAAAAATATATATATCTTAGAGAAAAGAAAGTGATGGTCCGGGAGGGGCTACTGACAAATGTTTTAGGTTTATGAAGCAGGAAAACGTCAAGGGTTGTAAAATGATAAAACAACAAAGCCCTCTGCATGCAATGAAGCATATGTTTATAAGTTATTACAAGTTAAAGAAGTTTCAAAGATGAATAATTCAACTACAATCTTCAATTAGTTCTTTGTAGTATGTTTCTTGATCTTCAACAACGTCGAATACACCTAAAATGTCGCCATCAAATTGTTTTCTTCCAATTAACCAGCTGTTGAACAATTCGATTGTCCTTTACCCTATGTGCTTGATGATGAAACCGTAATACAAACTCCCAGTACGGGTAGTATCCAACCTGACGACATGGTAACATTCGAATGTCCCGCAGGATATACTTTGGAAGGATCAAACTCAGCAACATGCCTCAGTACAGGAGAATTTGAACTGGAAGCTGCACCTAGTTGTATTGGTAGGTGTATCTGATAGTTCATACATACCTAGTATATAGAATGTATTGCGAATGGTCATGCATTATTCCGTGCTGACTGCACGAACGCATCAAATCATGCACGCACACTATTATTTTGGTAGCGCATCTACAATTTTCATTGTTCTCGAGCAGTCGAGGGGTGTACAATGAGCATATTTCTAAAACGTATTTTGTCTATTTTTTCAATGTATTTCCCGATTTATTTTGCGATTTAAAAAAAAAACAATTAGTCAATATATAAGACATAGAAGCTGGGCACATATGGAGCCGAGTGCATCTAGCGATATGTGTGCAACCAGCTTCTATGCATTATCCTGTGCCGAACGCATATGGAGTTATTAATTAAACCTTTCATTACATATTCCTGGGTAGATATATTATCATCCATATACAGATATACTAGAGGTATATCAAGAATGTTGTGAATGATAGTCGAGACACATCATTGGAACACAATATAAAGATAACAGATGATAAAGAAAGATAAAATGCATGTATTATTGGGGAAATCACTTCAGTGCACTCCTTACCAGTGCAGAAGCGTACCCGATAATTCAAATTCATGCATTAAAAGTGAAAATTAAGTGTGTGTCTGGCTTCAAAAATATTATGTAATATCATTTTCATCGCTATGTTGGTATTTCATATACTATGCTTTGTTGATATTTCATGGCAATGCAAACATGAATTAACGGATTTGAATATATAACGGAAGGTTTCGTTGTAAATTTCAATTGCATCTGTCAAGGAAATAGTAATCGATGTCTAGTCTACAAAGCAAGAACACAACCCATGTTGTAGATAATTGAAAAAAAGGTAATAGGCTAGGGGCGTTTTGGTTGGTAAATGAGTTTTGCTGAAATGTACGTACAACCTTCTGTGTAAGAACTACCCATACAACGTAAGTAAATCAGCAACAAAAATATCTGAACAAAAATACAATACTTAAAGCACAAATAAATATTTACTAAACGTGCATAATTTATTTTAACAAGCCCTTCCAATTTTGGCCGATTTTTAGAAAGAAAAAAAAAGACTTTTGATAGTTTTAATAGTTTATAGCATATTCTATTGCAATTAAGTTAAATTTGATACTTTAGATATGTATCGTTATTAGTGAGACTTTTTTGTGTTTCGTATGATGGTACAGTGTGTCACCGCCCAGTCTGATATGACAGTATGATGTACTAACATTTGAAAGTATTTAAACAAATATAATCTGTTGCATGTAACAACGAAGTGTTTAGTTAATCTCTACACCATAGTATGCTTCAACACTTATCGTACTTTTGCTGTGAGTTGAAGGAATACAAATATGACTCCAGTTCATTTATTTCATTTTCCCATCATTTTGATATTGGGCAAACACTTATCATTCATAAAAAAGGAGAATATGTCAGTTAAGCAGATAATGAAGTAATAAATTAAACTATGATAATTCGTTTTTCTTCATTATCTTTTGCAAAATGTCACAAGTGTGGTTTATTACCATCAGAACAGTGAAAATCATTTCCCAAAAATTAAATAAAAATTCTCGAAAATAAATGGAATTTCCTCGAAAAAGGAATAAATTTCCCCGAAATTGTAGAAAATTTAAGATTTCTGAAATGTGAATGAAATTTCAATAAAATTGAAGGAGATTTTCCGTAAATTGAAGGAGGTTTCCCGTTTAGCAGCAACATTTCGTGGAAACTTCATTCACTAGTAAGAAATTTCCCGCCGGTAATCGGGAAATTTTAAGGACCTTCCCTCACCCCTTCAAAAAAACGCCACCCGCCCATGAGAGGTCACCATTCCTACCTCCCTCATTACCAGGGATCCGCTTCAACTCATCGCATATTAGGGAAAAGAAAGTGATGGCCCCGGGAGGGGGCTACTGACAAATGTTTTAGGTTGATGAACCAGGAAAACCATCAAGGGTTGTAAAATGATAAAACAACAAAGCCCTTTGCATGCAATGAAGCATATATTTATAAGTTATTACAAGTTAAAGAAGTTTCAATGATGAATAATTCAACTACAATCTTCAATTAGTTCTTTGTAGTATGTTTCTTGATATTCAATAACGTCGAATACACCTAAAATGTCGCCATCGAATTATTTTCTTCCAATTATCTAGCTGTTGAACAATTCGACTGTCCTTTACCCTATGTGCTTGATGATGAAACCGTAATACAAACTCCCAGTACGGGTAGTATCCAACCTGACGACAAGGTAACATTCGAATGTCCCGCAGGATATACTTTGGAAGGATCAAACTCAGCAACATGCCTCAGTACAGGAGAATTTGAACTGGAAGCTGCACCTAGTTGTATTGGTAGGTGTATCTGATAGTTCATACATACCTAGTATATAGAAAGTATTGCGAATGGTCATACATTATTCCGTGCTGACTGCACGAATGCATTAAATCATGCACGCACACTATTATATTGGTAGCGCATCTACAATTTTCATTGTTCTCGAGGGGTGTACAATGAGCATATTTTTAAAACACATTTTGTTTATTTTTTCAATGTATTTCCCGATTTATTTTGTGATTTGAAAAAAAAACAATTAGTCAATATATAAGACATAGAAGCTGGGCACATATGGAGCCGAGTGCATCTAGCGATATGTGTGCAACCAGCTTCTATGCATTATCCTGTGCCGAACGCATATGGAGTTATTAATTAAACCTTTCATTACATATTCCTGGGTAGATATATTATCATCCATATACAGATATACTAGAGGTATATCAAGAATGTTGTGAATGATAGTCGAGACGCATCATTGGGACACAATATAAAGATAAAAGATGATAAAGAAAGATAAAATACATGTATTATTGGGGAAATCACTTCAGTGCACTCCTTACATGTGCAGAAGCGTACCCGATAATTCAAATTCATGCATTAAAAGTAAAAATTGAGTGTGTGTCTGGCTCCATAAAATATTATGTAATATTAATTTCATCGCTATGTTGGTATTTCATATACTATGCTACGTTGATATTTCATGGCAATGCAAACATGGATTAACGGATTTGAATATATAACGAAAGGTTTCGTTTTAAATCTTGATTGCATCTGTCAAAGAAATAGTAATCAATGTCTAGTCTACAAAGCAAGAACACAACCCATATTGTAGATAATTGAAATAAAGGTAATAGGCTAGGGGCGTTTTGGTTGGTAGATGGGTTTTACTGAAATGTACGTACAACCTTCTGTGTAAGAACTACCCATACAACGTAAATAAATCAGCAACAAAAATATCTGAACAAAAATACAATACTTAAAGCACAAATTAACATTTACTAAACGTGCATGATTTATTTTAACAAGCCCTTCCAATTTTGACCGATTTAAAAAAAAAAAAAAATTTTTGATAGTTTCACAGTTTATAGCATATTTTATTGCAATTAAGTTGAATTTGATACTTTAGATATGTATCGTTATTAGTGAGACTTTTTTGTGTTTCTTATGATGGTACAGTGTGTCACCGCCCAGTCTGATATGACAGTATGATGTACTAACATTTGAAAGTATTTAAACAAATATAATCTGTTGCATGTAACAACGAAGTGTTTAGTTAATCTCTACACCATAATATGCTTCAACACTTATCGTACTTTTGCTGTGAGTTGATGGAAGGAAAATATGACTCCAATTCATTTATTTCATTTTCCCATCATTTTGATATTAGGCAAGCACTTATTTTTCATAAAAAGGAAAATATGTCACTTAAGCAGATAATGAAGTAATAAATCAAACTATGATAATTCGTTTTTCTTCATTATCTTTTGCAAAATGTCACAAGTGTGGTTTATTACCATCAGAACAGTGAAAATTATTTCCCAAAAATTGAAGAAAAAATCACGAAAATAAATGGAATTTCCCCGAAAAAGAATTAAATTTCCCCGAAATTGAAGAAAATTGAAAATTTCCGAAAAGAGAATGAAATTTCCATAAAATTGAAGGAGATTTCCCGTAAATTGAAGGAGGTTTCCCGTTTAGCAGCAACATTTCGTGGAAATTTAATTCACCAGTAAGACAATTTCCCGCTTGTAATCGGGAAATTTTGGGACCTCCCCCTTCAAAAAAAACGCCACCCGCCCATGAGAGGTCACCATTCCTACCTTCCCCATTACCAGGAATCCACTTCAACTCATCGCATTCTCGATGTAGCTGTCTCTCAGGGAAACATCTTAAGTAATTGTATTTCATTAAATATAATAACTGTGCCTTGAATGAAGACTTGTACTTTCTTCTGTTTCTTTTAAGTTATCACATGCGACGATTGCAGTGAGGACGAGGACTGCAAAAGGTATACGTCAGCCAGTAGCTCTGAAGGAAGGTACTGTCAGTGCAAAGCAAATTCATTTAGGAGAAGTGATATTTCCGACAACAATGATAGGTGTGAGGGTAAGAACACCACTATTAGTGGTTTAAATATGGTTATATACAATTTCTATGGAGTATTCGCATTTTCATGACCCATGCATTACATTTCCGTAATTCACGACATTCTCAGTATTTGGTAGTAGTCAGTTTTTACAACAGGTCAATTTCTTAACAAAGCTAACAAAATGTATGTCAACTATTCTCGTTTTTAAGCATTGTTTGTTGGTTTTTATGCATTTTAAACAATCTACCTAGACATTTTATAAACAGATTAATGTTTTGGCATCGAGGTTATATGCGTATTTAATGTACAATTCTAAGGACTTTGCACTCGCAAATGACCCTCGTAAAGCCAGGATATTCTACTCGGGCCAAAGCTCTTTGCTTCGTGCATTAAATACGTATAATAATACTCAGCCTAAACATTAATCTTTAAATCTAAGGCTTGAGCTTTTGCTGCAACAATATTGCACGTTATCATTCCCTTCATATAGGGAATGAATATTCCAATTTGGTGGTATATTTTCTCGCGATCTATGTAATATGTTGTAATAAAGAAAGCAAAAGAAAACCACATCCACCCACATTTGCAGGTCTTTGCAGGACTAGGTACAACATGGCTGGACAAAATCCATGGCAAACATTTTGGGCAAGTTTCAGTACATACGTGTATGTAAGGTATTCTGTTTTTGAAATAGATTGACAAGTAATGCTTAAAAACAGTGCCCCATTAAACAAATACAAATTAGATAAATGGACTTAATTTTCGAGATATCATCAGTTGGTCAAGCATGTGATTCAAGGCTGAGAAGTCTCGTGAACCGAAGACGTTGAAATATGAAAACAGTGATAAGTAGATAAATAAATGAAGAAAGATTGGGAGACACACATGTCGTCCTAAGACGAAAAGTCCAATTTGTTGGTGATTATATAACCTTCAAATGACCTTGGAAATTAGAAAATTGATCAAGCCAGTGTTGTTAGTCGCGACGATGAAGAATTTCAACAAAATTCTCATCCACAAGGTATTATGATAAAGATGTAAATGTATTAACAACAACAGAAACCCGTGCTATCTGTTGCTTAAAAATAAAACACTATAATTTACATTTTTTTTTTCCACGGGGACAAACGATTTTTTTTTAATGTTTAATCTAACAGAATCGACTCAAATTTGATTTTCTTCTGACATGGAGTTTTCCCAATGTCTAAATAAGTCCTGGAATTAAGAAGATAGATACAATATTTGGACCAAAACAAACGCAGTGATAATTTTTTAAATAAACTCATCTCCTTATTATGCAAGTCAACGGGGAAATCGTAGCTATGGTAACCTTTAGAAAACAAACTTAGCCTTCTCCCTTGTTCTATTTTAATGGCATGCATAGAATCAAATACCATTTAGTTACTGTTTGCTCATCAGTGTGAACAGGTATGCACGCTGCAGGGAAACATTATTGTTCTCATTGTTTCAAATCATTCAATTTAACACTACTGCAAAAACCGTAAGAGTTAAGGGAGCAGGGAGTGAATAGATGGAGAAAAATGTGTATACGCAAATAAGTAAATTACGTCGGTAATAAAAATTTATGTTCAGCCTAGAAAGTAAAGTAAATACTGTATATGATTTATTTTTTATTTTCAGACTCCAATAATTTTTTACAGAGCGTGGAAGTGTTTGATGAAGACGGCAATAAATTGGTATTCAATGAAGAATACATAAATCAATTAAGTACTACGTACATTGACTTATCAAACATCATTGTGTCGCTTGTAAGTACTTTGCGCATATTTATAAACGAACTATAAATGACATTGCTGCTCCTATGTGAGATTAACATCTGGATTTTTTGACTATTAATACCAAATGATGGATAAAGTTGTCATATACCGTATTTTAGGTTATGAATGCACAGCTCTAGTAAGCGCCCACCCAACATTTTTTGAGTAAGTTATAACATAACCCAACTTTAGTAAATAATGCATACCGTTAACATGTATTCAATATATGTTCCATATGTTTATTGGTACGTGAAGCTAAATCCGTGTTAATTCAGGAAATGAAATTCCCAGTAATTACTAATGAAATAATGATAGATGTCCCTTTGACTCGCCGAACTCAGAATTGACTTGATTGATAATACTAAATTCCGGCCTAGTCATAAATCTCACTAATTATTGTTAGGGCAAGAACTGTCTTAGTCTTGGAAGCTTTAGAACCAACTCAAAATAGAGGGCACTAAACTAAAAAGTGGGGGCGTATTTTTAGGGAGTCCCCTAAAATTAAATTGTCTATCTAGCACGCAACCGTATATCAATTCCCTGCTTGATATGGATATTCAGGGGACATTTGCCCTCACATCGCCTGTGGGCTATGGAGGCATGAAGCTCATTTATCTTTTGAGGATAATATATCTGCGAAATTTGCAAAAACGAGCGCCCTAACTTTCGGTCTAGTGTTTCTTTAACAAAAAACAAGCAAACTTGAATTGTTATCTTAACTCTAAATGAATGCAAAGATTACAGGTGCGTCAGACCAATTGCACAAAAAAGACAACAAACTTACAAATTATAAGAACATTTATGACCGATGATATATCATCTATTCTGGTAACATTTAGTTCAAGATTATTTGCTTTATACTTTGTATTTTCACACTTCAAAAAGTTTGTGCATACCATTTATCTATGTAACTGTCAAATTAGAATGACTTTAGATACTTGGACCTCACACCATTTCATTGCCATTACAAGCCTTACAATTACAGACATTACCATTACAAACCTTACCATTACAAAGCCTACCATTACAAACCTTACCATTACAAACCCCACCATTAAAAACCTTACCATTACAAATCTTATCATTACAAAGCTTACCATTACAAACCTTACCATTACAAATATTACCATTACAAACCTTACCATTACAGACCTTACCATTACAAAGCTTACCGTCACAAACCTTACTATTACAAACCTTACCATTACAAACCTAACCATTACAAACCTTACCATTACAAACTTTGCCATTACAAACCTTACCATTACAAACTTTACCATTACAAACCTTACTATTACAAACTTTACCATTACAAACCTTACCTTTACAAACTTACTATTACAAACCTTACCATTACAAACTTAACCATTACAAACTTTACCATTACAAACCTTACCATTACAAACTTTACCATTACAAACCTTACCATTACAAACTTACCATTACAAACCTCACCATTAAAACCTTACTATTACAAAACTTACCATTACAAACCTTACCATAACAAACCTTACCATTACAAACCTTAAAACGATGT
>JAIGNY010000054.1:47500-52500 GCA_020152595.1 Chiridota heheva | reverse complement strand
TTCTTTGCTGAACCTGCTTCAGAATGAACTTATCCTTCTCATCAAAGGGACTCCAAGCCTAAATAGCATACTCAAGGTGAGGCATGATTAACTGCCTATATACAAACTAGGAACAACCTCTCTCCCAAGAAAACAATGATTTCTTCTAATCAAACCACGCATCCTATTTGCCCTTGCAGCTGCTAAAGCAAACTGTTTAGAAAGCTTTAGATTGCTAGCAATGACAACACCTTGACCCTTTCTTGATCTACACAACCAAGATTTTAACCATTCATGCAGTGCTAAAACCCAAATTGCTCTGACTAACATGAATAACTTTGCATTGATCAACATTGAATGACATCTGCCACGGACCCAATACAGAACCCTGAGGAACACCACTTGTAAGCTTTTTTCATGGCAATACTTCACCATTAATAATAACTCTTTGTAACCTGTCAACTAACCAAGAATTGATCCAACTAGCACACTTTCCCTCCACATCAAGCGCTCTTGTTTTCATAAGACCCTGTCTAACGTTTCCTTATCAAATGCTTTTTGAAAATCTAAATAGATAACATCTACATTTTGACCAGAATCAACTAGTGTAGTAAAATCATTAAGAAACTCCATTGAATTAGAAACAATAAACATCATAGGTAAGAGCCCATGCTGGGACAAATTCAATAAACTATGGAGCAGTAAGTGATCTAGTACAACATCATAAAGATTAAACTTCATGACCTTGCACACATCACTAATAAGACTGACTGGCCTATAGTTACTTAACAAACTGTGGTCACATTTAAACACAAATATGAGTGACATTAGCAATTCTCCAATCACTAGGAACATCAAAGCACTTTGAAAAGATAATACACACAGGAATAGAAAGAACACTCACGTAAGACAGCAAGATGTGTACCATATGGACCGGGTGCTTTATTCAAAATCAAACCCTTCAACTTCTTAGACATAATATCAACTAAAAAATCAACATCTTAAATGGATACTGGAGAGTGCACACTTAGATAACCCACAACATCGTCAGCAAGGTACTCCTTAGTAAAAACAAACACAAAGTAGTCATTCAAACCTTAGCCATACATATTCTTACCACTATTGATAGTAACCTCATCATTACCCTGAAGGGAACCAACAACCTCCTTGGTATGTTGCTTTGACCGAACTTAAGAATGAAACGATTTAGGATTAGTCTTAACTTCTTTGGACAAACGTTTTTTAAAAAGCACTTTCGTATCTCTTGTCAAACCTTTTTGTGAACATTATACCTAGCACGCTCTGCCGGACACCAACTCTGCTTATAACAGCACCACAAATTCTTCTTTTTTCTTTCGAATAGCCCGCAAAAGCTCTCTAGACATCCATACTGGCTGGCTTCGCCTACAGACTTTATCTAATGCGACAAACCAATTTGCACCCTCCATCAACATTTTAGTTTGGATAACATCCCATGCTTTAGAAGGATCTTAGTCACATAGCAAAAAAGTCCAATTGACTTACAAATTATTCAAGAAAAGTCAGCATTGCTAAAGTCTAAAACCAGTTTATTAGTTGGAGAACCCTTTGTGAAGCATTACAGATAAAAACTAATGAAGTTATGATCACTAAACTCTACCTTAGCGCTACTTAGCACATTATGAACCATGCTTTCTTCACTATTGGAAATAAAATCAAGACAATTACTACCACGCGTAGGAAACAGCACATGCTGGGTGAAAAAACAGTCGGATACAACTCACAGAAATTTTGTAGACCACTAGTACATAGATTCCAATCAATGTCTGGAAATAAAAATCCCCAAAAACATTTCCCCTCCTAGAAGCAACTTTCCTGCAGTCACTCAATTTCTGATTGTTTTCAGGACCAATATTTGGCGTTCTATACACAACACCAACAATCACTGAAGTACCAACATCGCCAATGTAGAATAAGCTCACACCATAGATAATTTGAAACACAACAAGAAAACTGAGTAGTCCTATCTCTAAAAGTAAAACTGTCTTTCACAAACAAAAAAACACCACCTGCTCCGCCACTGCGAGTATCTAATCTGTCTTGCCTGAGTAACTTGGAATATGCATCTCTGAATCACGAAATTCACTATTTATCCAATTCTCAGTAATACCAATTAACACAGGTCTACTTATTGAAACTTCAGACAGAAGCTCATCACGCTCATTCAATTTATTTGCATTATAATTACAACATTCAAGTGTTTTTCATATGAAATTTTGTTTACGAGTATTTGGTCTATAGATGAAAAACAAGATAATCTGATAATCTGAAATAAAGTTCAAGGACATTAAAGATTATGTAACCACAACATTATTTTGGATTGACAACTCTCAAATATTTAATCAACAGCACCACAAGGTTGCCATAAGTAGTATACCAATTTTGATTTTATAGTTTGTTTTAGCAAACAAAATAAAGCAAAATATACAACTACATTTTTTTACACATATAGAAACGAACAATTTCTTTTTTGATCTTAATCGGCAGGCTGATGCAAGAGGTGTACCATTACAGCAAGCCGCAGTTAACCGACAAAACTCAGGTTATGGCCAATCAACTAACAATGCAGCGGTTAACCGACCAAACTCAGGTTATGGCCAATCAACTAACAATGCTGCGGTTTACCGACCAAACTCAGGTTATGGCCAATTAGCTAACAATGCAGCGGTTAACCGACCAAACTCAGGCTATGGTCCACCGGCAAACAATGCACTGGGCAACCGGGTAAATTCACTACATAGCCAACCGATGGAGGCAGTAGTAAGGAATCTTTCTTGCCATTTCTTTCGAAATAGATGTTTTTCATGTAAATATTGTTTTTTGGTGCCAAAATGCTCCAGCATGGGGTTGAGGTGGTTCAAATACACTTTTACACTGCTGAATCAATTTCAACATAATACTGTAAGTAATAAACAAAAATATGCAAAATAATCTTCCATATAATAACCAAACAAATTATCACGAAAAAACCAAATGAGAAAATTGCATTGCTCCGCATTAATCATGCGCAAAGTTATATCATTTTGATATGGATGATAGCTGTAATAATTGCAATTCGACGAAAAAACATTATATGTATTATCAACTGTAAACTTAATGTCCATTTTGTCCATTTCAATAATATTTTCAGTAAAAGCGTATACAGGTGGTTCGCTCGCTTAAGCTTAAACACATAACGCAGCATTGACGGCTGAAACTTTAATTTATTGGACACTATATCGAACACACTTTGCAAACCAGTGTAATGTAAACGACCAAGTGCATCACAATGCATTGCTGATGCGCAGATTTTAAACATGTTTCATTTAATTCTTACGAGAAAAATACAAAACATTGATCAATTCAAACTAATTAAAATCAATGAACAGCAATACGCCTGAGGGTTGTCTTACGACTAGATTTTACCTTTTTCCCAATCAAAGCTTTCAACGGAATGCATAGAAAGCTTATACAATACCTAATATGAGGTTGCTTTTTTATATTTATAATTATCGGGGCTCAAAAAGGATTCTGAAGTTGCTGGAATGTATCAAAGCTGTTCTCGTTCATCGATCTACTCGTTCTTAATCATTTGAAGGGAGCACGGTTTCAAATGACTTTGAACAGAAAATAAAACGATTTTTTTTTTTAAATATTGAAATTTTAGAATCGTATAGTTCAGTATGGCATTTGTGGCATATGCGATTCGTGTGAAAAGTGGGCAACAAGTAAATGAATCGGTGGAGCTTACATCACATTGTTATTAGTTTGAAACATCAACTGTAGATTTACATGTAGTTCAACTGGGTATGGTAGTGCAATATTTCAGTTGATTATTAATAAGTTATTATAAATAAACATTTAGAATTAAAACTTATATCGTCTTGTATCCACGAACTTTAAAAGCTTAATACATTTGTTGTACTTAACAGACTTTAAATGAGGGAACAATCTTTTAGCAGTTTATAAATTTATGTATTTCGTGTTTTACCTTTATATTTCCTGTAGGTCAGCAAAAGTCCAAGGGCACAGTCAGAGTATATACCTAAAAACAATGATGTGCGAATTACTACTGATCCTGACAGTTACTCGTACAAAGGTGCAGAGAGTTATTTTTGATCTGTGGTAAGCATATATATTTACTCCCTATATACAGATATATGTTGTAATCATTATTTCTAGTTAAGCTGTACATATCTATCAGAAGTTTTCAAATTTCTTGTCTGAATTTCTTATTATAGTTACGGTCGGTTTTTACCAAAATTATAGACATTCCGGGATGTTTAAGGAGGTGTTAAAAATATGGTCCTTTCAGAATGGCAGTAGAAATATCGTATAGATATTTCATTTTTAAAATTGAATAACTAAAGCCCTGTTTGAAAACTAAAATTTATAACATACACTCAGAGAACAAAATGGTGACCAGGTCTTTTCCAAAAGGGCGGGTGGGGGGGGGGGGGGAGTAGGAGTTAAGGAGGGGGGAGGGGGACCTAATTATTGAAGCAACTTCCCTCTGAAAATAAAAGCGTAAGTAACTTAAATTTATATAAAAGAAAAATGAAGGTATATCTATATTTCCATACTGTTCTTTAACTATTTCTGTTACTTAATGGTATTCATATTTCCTGGTTTGTAATGTGCCGCTGAGTACAATTGCTTTTTGTTTGTAGAATGTTGAAGCGACCGCTTTATAAGTGTATGTACAGTATTAAATAAATACATGATTGAAACATAGCAAGAGAAGAGTTTCAAAGTAAAAGCAACTACATGTTATACTGTCCTGTAATTTCGCTTAACAGATTATTGCTGCAACTTATCGAAAGCGTCGCTGGGGCTAACAAAATGAGACAAACAGAAAACTTGCAGCTTTCGACCAAGACAGAAAGTAAAGTGTGGACAATGAACAGAAAATACTCTGTGGAATATACTTCATGGAGCACATGATAACTCTGTGTACTCTTTATTGCAAGGCAGTCACTCGTGTCCCCATGCAAGTTAGCTCA
>JAIGNY010000054.1:30000-37500 GCA_020152595.1 Chiridota heheva | reverse complement strand
TTGAACATGAGATGAAGGTGTTTTCGGCTTCTACAGCTTTTGTTTATCAACAATTTAGCTCTTCATAAAAAAATTCTTTCTTAGTTTGCATCTGGATGATCTTTTGTAATTTGAAATTAGAAACATAACAGGAATTGTTTTCTTTGTAAGAAAACAATGAACGAAGGACGAATTTAAGATGGAGGTTTACTTTTATAATGAATTACACACAAGTGCTTAGAAACTACTTTGTTAATGAAAATATGACATTTGACTAAAAATTTATTGATTTGAAAATAACAATGGTCCAATATTTTGTAAGTAACTTCTAAAGTTACGTCATATGAGGATTTTAGTCAATTATGCATCCATAATTAATTGAGGACATTACGTTACGAATGCATCGAAACTGTAATAAATCGTGAATGCATTAGTCGATTCTTCATTTCAAAATGGATACTGCTGTTTGTAATTCTACCTACGCTACACCACCACCTGAATATCGTGCCATTCAGATAACAATTGTGTTCAAAATTGTCCTAATAACTACATGTATATTTGGATCTACCGTTGGAGCGTGTGGAAATACTCTTGTTATCTTATCAATTTATCGCAACAAAAAGCTGAAAACAACTGCTAATGCATTCCTTGCAAGTTTGGCCGTTGCCGATATTGGTACGTGCATCACCGTGTTACCGATCTTAACGGTGGCATTCCTATCTCTCGAGACCATCATTACTCAAGCTTTACTATGTAGATTGTTTTACCATACTGCACTGATGTTTAGCCCAGTTTCGATTCAACACCTCATTTTGATCGCCGCAAACAGGTACACCCTGGTAACCAAAAAACCTCATACGTACTTTAAGATCTTTAATGTGAAAACTATATCTTCTATCGTGGCAGCTGTGTGGATCTTTAACTTAACACTTAATATCTCAGTTGCAGTGAAATCATTTAACAAGATATGTTTTGGCGGTAAGGAATACTGTTACATTAATCAAAACAGCGTATTAGGTGCGGCATTTTGGATTTTTACCATATTGTACACGTTCGTTAGCTGTTACATCCTCGTTCCTATCTTGTACTTTCTAACTTTTCGAGCAGTCAGGAAAAGCAGATTACGTGTATTCAACGCTGAAAGAAGTTTAACTTTGCCATCCGTTCCCTCTGTTTCCTTTCAAGCGGAAACGACCGCCACGATTGACGCCCCCGTTCCAAGTAAACGCATCAAAAAACCAACTTTTATGTCGTCGACAGAGATTAAACTCACAAGAGTCAATTTGGTCATTTTTGCGACAAACGCTGTATTTAATACACCTCTTTTTGTAATACTTGTGGCAAGAAGTGGGCATCTCACGCATGGAATCTTTCTCTTCATAATTTTTCAATCAGTCTGAACTCTGTTACTAACCCTTTTGTTTATTGTTGGTTGAACAGGAATTTTCGTGCTGCATTTAAAAGACTTTTATCCTGCAAATAATGAAGTGTTTTTACAACGGCTTAAATTGCACAAGTTTGAAAGCTCCTTTTCCATAGGTGTAGGAACCAGAAAATAACAAAAGTGCCCCCTTTTTGAAACTGAAAAGTGTTCTTTAATCACTGTCCCAACAGTAAGAAACTGGCGACTTTTGTTAGTCCCATGTACTGGAGGAATGTGTCTTCATTGGAAAAAGTGTCCGTTGCTATAGATGAAGTGTCCCTTTTGCTTTACTTTCTTGTTTTAAGCTTGCTTATTCTATATATCTACAAAGATGGGGAACATATGACTTGGTAAGTGTCCCGTAAGAGGTCTCCTTCCCCCTCCCCCTTTACTTTTCCAAAGCTTTCTATATCCTGCTCCTTTCTTAAAGTTACGAACAGCTAAAAGGAAGTTTGCTTGATTTTCCATTACATTGGGTAGGAGATGCAGGTGATTCCTCATACAGAAATCCCCACTTTCTTTTTCCATTTTGGATTTTCTTCTGCCTCCACACACTTCGATTTTACACAACCCTGGCCGAGCCGGCGAAGAAGAATAACCTATTACTATTCTTTAATAAAGTACGGCCCTGCCGCCAAGACACAGTTCTCTTTAACAGTTTAACAATACGGAAACCGTGTACCATAAACTAATGATGTGTCCGTATATCATTGTATGAACATGGATTAAATTACGAAATACGGAGAATGTACGATGTGTAAGCATGCACTTCAACGTGTGGAAATACGCTCACACCGTAAATTTTCAGTATTCACAGTATAAAATGTTTGGGGTAAGGTTGTATAAAGTTATCATTGAGAGGGATTACATACCTCATCAACTGAACTGCGCAAAGTAGGTCGGTTTTACTTTTATTTCTTTTTCTTTTTGTAAGGGGGCAGGGACAACGAAGACGGTGGATGGGGACTTATGATAAAACAAACATAAAGGTGGAAGATGTACCTACAAAATACTTCGGAGAAAGCTCTGGTCTTCCGCAAGTGCTTCCGCTAGCATGTTCTAATTATATTCATATTCAGTAATTTCTGGCAACCCAAGTTTCAATTATTACTCAGTAACGACTGGACGACATTGAATGAATAACATTTCTTATGTTACAATTTCTGACAACCCCAGTTCCAAAACCTCCGTCGTCCCAGTAGCAAAGGGAATGGGAGGGAGTTATTACTCAACAACGGCATTGATTGAATTTGCAGTACTTATTTCCAATATTATTGTGTTACATTAGTATCACACAATTTGTCCACCAAATGTGTTCTTATTGTCACACTTACATCTTATTGTCCTCCGAATGGAGATTTTTATTGTTACACACGTGTCACAATCATCGGCACATCTGATGACATTTTGTGCGACAATAAGAAGCGTGTGACATTAAGAAGCACTGTTTTTGTGACAATAAGTAGCGTGCGGCAATAAGATGCAGTGCAGATACAATGAAATGCAATATGAAGCCGCACAGTCACCTAATTAAAATGAGGCATCCGACCAAGAATCAAAGGTTACCCATATGACAAATTACGTGTTTGCCCAAATGGCTTATAGGTATATAAACCTTACTTGTAGTTTACCGAAGGGACCTTTGTGGACTGGTTATATAATATAAAACGGAGATGGAATATGTAATTCCGTAACGTCTTTCTGTCATGATTAATACACTGTGTCAATGCCGCGTGTTTTCAATCATTAATTTTTCATTTCATTTTCAACTCTTCAACTTTTTACAAGACCGAATGTTCAGAAAACATTTTCTTCGCTTCAATTTCGCTGCCACACTAGTTAAATGGAGCAGAAATATTTGATGATTTTATTCTTGCCCATTGCTAGAAAAAATCTCACTGCAATTTAAATTTTGATTTTCTCATACCTGTGATTGTGAACCTCTAACATTTAATGTACGAAAGTGCGGTGTCCTATCAGTCTATTAAGTCTACAAAATAGCTACCATGGTAGAAGGAAAGTACTGAATTATGGCTGTGTTGCAAAATGAATTTGACTTACCTTCCCTCATTAATTATTATTGTTTCCAGTATACAATCCGAGATGTATAACACGAATATTGAAGCTATGCGGCCGTTTTGTTCAGATGTTACGATAAAATCGTATAGAAAAACTAAGAAATGAACCATATTCCATATGTAATGTGCAATGTCATGGTTTACTTTAATACTTGAAATATTCCATATAAAACGCAACTTTGTTCCTTTTTAAAATGTAAATATGTATTTTTGCACAATAAAGTCCAGTTGTATTGTCTACTTGTTCTAATATACCAAAACAGAGTGCTAAACGTTAAAGTGAGTGGGTAATGTTTAGCAATGAAATTTTTTCTCCGGAGTTTTAAGTTTTTTATGGCAAAGTTACCGTTCCCAGACCTATTTTACTATTTCACATTTAAAATGTATAACATTGCATAATGCTTTAATGTTAGGATAACAAACGGTCAAGGGAAACATTCATTCTTCAAACAATTGATGACTGAAAACTGATAATTATGATGTTTTTAAAGATTACACTATCGCTAGGATTACCATGAAGATGATTATAATGATGACAACAACAATAGAGATGGTGGATATTTGATTATAATCTGAACTAAAATAATCCATAAAAGATCATTTTCTACCCTGTAAATTGTTCATACGGTTTTATAGCTATCAGCCCCTTAAACACGGTCATTACAAAGGTAAAATAGAGGATTTTTTTTTCAGTATCTCTATTTACCGGAAAACATGAAAAGCTTTATTGAAAATAATCAAACTAAACACTGTCATTTTATTTAACCTTGATCAAGTTATTTGTGGTGAACTCTTAACCATTCCAATCATTCTTTTTCTTACTATGAAGGATTTCACCATTCTAATCACTTGGAACTTAGATTTTAAAACTCTTAACTAAAACATTTTGTTTCAGCATTTGTGTCGCAACATTGATTTCGTGTGTAACTTGAAAACGTGTCAACTCTTCACATATGTTTTTTGCATGTTCTGACGCAATGTTGTTGTAACGGGCGGTTCTGCAAATTGAACAGTACAAACAAATACACATCTCATTAAGTATGGTTTGAAGTTTGAAATTGTCATTTAAAGTAGTTTGTAAACATAAGTTGACAAGATCACACAATTGTTCCCAGGTAAGGTAAATATTGACAACATTTCAATGAACAGTATATAAAAAACAAAGCATTCTAAAGAACCCTATCTGATTAGGGCAGTAGGCAGGTAGGACTTAAGTGCGATCGAACCTTGTAGTATGTTAAAATTGCGGTTACAGTACACAAAGAACAGGTGAGAATTAAACAGGGTGCACTTCAATTAGTTCAATTAATTTAGAAGAAGAAAAAATGCGTGGCTAAGGGTTACACAATCTGTTCAAATGCTGATAAAATAATGTACAACTATTTAGGCAATGTATTTGATTATACTTCAACATGCAATTGAAGTGCTGAAAGAATCTTGTCTCAGTAAAATTCCCAGTAAATAATCTCACTTCACATCCGGTTGTGGATTGTACTAATTAAGAACGTATACTGTACGCATTGTGTGTATGATTGTTTTTCAGTGTGCTAGTGACTTTCGTCACGGTTATTGATTGGCTTTGTATATTACTATCAGTGGCGTAGCCAAGAAGTGCGATCGCCCCCACCCCAATATTTAAATCCTTCGGCTCAGATTGTAATCAGTCGGTTCAGATTGGTGCCGTTGGTTCAACAAGCTTTGCCATTCTAGGTGCTTATTTTGTTTTTAGAATTAAAAAGGAACTTTTCAGAAAAAGGTTCGTCGGTAATAATATTTTAAACTTTTGTGCAATTTTGTATTTAACCTTACTCTACCACGCGGAGTTAATATCGCCATTTTGAAACTACCTTTTTCCAAAAATACAATCGGGCTCTTACCCAAACTCTATAGGAGTGCAAATAGTTTTATTGCAAAGATCTTGGAACGATCTTTCATAAATGAAAAAATGAAGGCGAGGGGAGGGGGGGGGGGCGGGGGGGGGGGAAGGGAGTCTATACTTTCGTTTCTTTGGCAAATTTTGTCCAAACATTCAGAAATTTCACTTTTTGTTTAAAAAGTCCCGAAAATGCATATTTTTCAAAAATTCACAAACGTTGCTTAGAAAATAAATTTAGATATTTTCTTTTTATATAAGATATGTAAACAATTCATATTGTCCAAATCTAATTACATTTTGCTCATATCTGGTCATTAGTTTTAAATCATTTGTAAAATATGTCAACATTTGTGATTTTTGGTAATTTGCTGACCCATTTTGTTAAAAAATCGTGTGATCCACCTCTACATTGTAATGAAAAGTTTCAAACACCATTCTCTAACGAAAACAACGTTGCTGCAATAAAGGGGATTCCCCCTCAGTTGTTGCTAAAATGGTTTATAGCTACGTCATTCGAGTTATTTTAGATTTTTTTGACATTTACGTTGAGACGACAGAAGATTGTGTATCCCGAATCTTGCTTGAAAGTGAAATAGAGGATTAGGAAATGTTAGAAGGCTATCGCCAGTGATGCAGATCTTCAAGTACCTGGACCCAATCCAGAAAATGCCTAAAGATTATTTAAACCAGGTGAAATGATTTTTTTCAAATTTAAAAAATCGCGAGTGCATTTTTCAAACTTCATGCTTACTAACGTTACTCGTTAGGCTTAACGTTGGGCATAGCTAATGTTAGTTCCGATCCGTTCGAAATTAAGCAAAAACAGTGTAATTTAGCTGGGAATATTTACTTGTAAGGATTATAAACAAGTAAATGTGTCACTAAAATCCGATGTGATTAACATGAATTGTCTTTGTTATAGTATTTTTGAGTGCCCATATACCTATTTCGCGAATTATCGATTCCATGTGTGTGAGGTTGTGGTGCAGTGGAGTAGGATTAAAATTGTAAGGGAAAAGGGTCCCGTGTTGTTGGAAAGAGACACATGTTGGGGCAAGAGACCAATGGTGGGGGCCAAGCTGTCTCATGTAGGGGGAAAGTATTTTTTTTGAAGCAATTTGGATCCTGGAAGAGGGCCATATTTTTTCTTTTTCTTTTTGGGGATGGCATTTCCTTGCTTCTCCCTCCCAATATAAATACGCCAGAATCCCCATCCAAACCTTCCTTGGAAACACTTGAAATTGAATTTCTCTGAAGGATTTTTCTGTATTTGACAAATTTGTTGACATTTCAGATGCGGTACCAACTGTCACTGAAGGATTCCAAGTTTGGCAACGTCAACATGATTACTGATGCTTTGAACCATTTTTGAGTATCTTTTTACCAAGAATTCCTACAGGAATTAACAAAAGTAAATTTCTACAAGACTTTCAGTATATCCTGAATAAATATAGGTGTTTTCAAAGCTTTGAATGGCTAAAAATGCTTCATAAACTGAAACTTTCTAGCCTGCGCATAATAAATGAGGTAAAATAGCAAACTTGCATATCATTTGGATAACATTTTTATTGACATATTGGTGTAAACATTTCCTTTTTATATCACATTAGTTTTGTGCATCATAGACAGGAACAATGCATGTTTATAGGAAAGTATAGTGCCAAATCCTATCAGATAGATCATTGGCAAAATCAGAGGTCAATTTTTAGGTCAAAAATGTCAAAAAAATTAAAATTGATGTATGAATTTTTTCTTGCTCCAAAAAAATCAAAAGTCAACTATCAAATTTCAAAAATTCATAAATTCTATCAATATTTTTTTCTAATTAGCCACAATAAAGCAGAATATCACAAAGATAGCAGTTTTAGGACATCTAATAATATGAATTAATACCCTCATTTGCATAAATTTGCATAATTCATCAAAAATGTTATGCCAACCAACGTAAAGTTCAAAGTCTTAGTGTTCAAATAACATAAACTTATACAGTAACAAATAAAGATAAATTTGTAAAAAAAAGTTTCCTAAAATAACACTTGTAATCTCAAATGCTCTGAAAAAGTCAGGGTTAAATACATAAACTAAGCCAGAGAGAGAAAGAGAAGAGAGTGGGGAAATTAAGTGTGGGGGTGTACGTGATACAG
>JAIGNY010000054.1:0-25000 GCA_020152595.1 Chiridota heheva | reverse complement strand
TGCAAATAACTCAAAACTCCCAAAATGAGTGACTAGAGGCATTATACCATGATAACGTACACATTATAACAATTCTAACGGTACCAAACTTCCTTTGATTGCAATATTTACCGACACCAAACTTATTTTAGACAGCCTGGTAGCGACATTATTTGCACTTGCTGAAATCTCATTTATTACTCTGTATTGCATTCATTATTTACCTTTTGGGCGTTGATAGTGGTACAAAGATTACCCTATTACAAGCATTCAAATTCGCATGCAATGTACGATCAGTTTCACATTCGAGTCGTAATTGGCAACAGCTAATATATAGATCAAGAATATTTCATTTTCATGAAAATGGAACTTCTTTTAAGATATGGAATGCGGTTACATATTTCTATAGTGATTTTTATGACATTCGGTAGCATAACGGTGCAAACGTGTAAGTTGTTATGGAATTCTTTTTACAAATGCTAAGATAAACGATTTTATGTTCATTCATAGGCTTTATGAAATAGTTGAAATATTAATACACTTAGGGAATATGTATTGTAAATTTAATGATAAGAAATGAAGCCGTAAGTAAAAGGCCTAAATAAAAGTGAAAAGCATCTTCCCACGAAGTGGTAGAAATCGACTGTAAAAATCCGGTTTTATTATTCATATAATAGAGATTTTTAATTTGAAATATTAATACACCTAGGGAATATGTATTGTGAATTTAATAATAAGAAATGATGCCGTAAGTAAAAGGCCTTAAATAAAAGTGAAAAACATACTTCCACGAAGTGGTAGAAATCGACTGTAGAAATCCGTTTTTTTGTTCATATAATGGAGATTTTTGATTTAAAATATTAATACACTAAGAGAATATGTATAGTAAATTTAATAATAAGAAATGAAGCCAAGCAAAAAGGCCTGAAATAAAAGTAAAAAGCATCCTCCCACTAAATGGTAGAATTTTACTGTAGAAATCCGGTTATTTTGTTCATTGGAGATTTTTCATTTGAAATATTAATACACTAAGAGAATATGTATTGTAAATTTAATAATAAGAAATGAAGCCGTAAGTAAAAAGCCTGAAATAAAAGTGAAAAACATCCTCCCACGAAGTGGTAGTAATCGAGTGTAAAAATCCGGTTATTTTGTTCATATAATAGAGATTTTTCATTTGAAATATTAATACACTTAGGAAATATGTATTGTAAATCTAATAATAAGAAATGAAGCCGTAAGTAAAAGGCCTTAAATAAAAGTGAAAAAACATCCTCCCTCAAAGCGGTAGAAATTGACTGTAGAAATCTGGTTATTTTGTTCATTGGAGATTTTTCATTTGAAATATTAATACACTAAGAGAATATGTATTGTAAATTTAATAATAAGAAAAGAAGCCGTAAGTAAAAGGCCTGAATAAAAGTGAAAAAGCATCCTCCCACAAAGTGGTAGAAATCGACTGTAAAAATCCGGTTATTTTGTTCATTTATTGGGGATTTTTAGATTCAAATGAGAAGTTGAAATATAAATATCATTACGTACTTGATATCTATGATAAATGAACACATGTCTGGATCGTAAGCCGACAACACCATTGCAAATAAACCTCGAAATAAACTTACATCAAAATTGGTCATATGTTGCATTATCGTATACTATGATTATAGCACAATACCATCATAATTGATGTATACATATAACGTATATATAATTTAAAGGAGTATATAAGTATAATTACGCTTTTTTAAATTAAAATTGAAAAATTTGAACGGTATTTGACAATACTCTACTTTGACTTGAAACAAAGAAATGCAAAATCTTAGACTCAACTCACCAAACTTTTTATTATACATAATAGATAAATCACTAATAAGCTTAGATTTTCTTAAAGCTTTTTCAACTGATGCTCAATTAAATTTTCACCAATGCCTGACTCTTTTTTATTTTAAACAAAGAAGTAGCAGTAAACTTTCTTTGTCGCAAAGTAAATTGTTCAAAAATAATTGATTATTAATCTTGAAGTGATCTAGAATGTTAAAGAAGAAATTTCGTCTTAAGAAAATTGATTGACCTTCACCAATAAATCGTACTGATAGCGTCACTTCCGCTGCTTTAATTAATTGGGTTTTTAGGTGCATGGCCAACAAGGTAAACATTTTGTACAAAGTGAAAAGTTGCATTTCATTGTATTTTTGATCGCCACGGTCAGACGGTATCCACGCTAGCAAGACATCTGTCCAGTTTAAAAGAGGATAGAGGATCATTAAGCGAAGCAGACTGTTAGAATATATTGTCTGAAATTAAGATGTTTACACCATGAAAATACTCATCATTAATCAAAAAAGTATTAATAAACTTTCCAAACTCTTTAACGGGCGTAATATTGGAGTGAAACAAAGGCAACAGCGCAAGAGTATTGTTTTATTTTCAATGAAAGATATCGACACTACAAACACAACTCATTAAATCCTTTGCAATCAAAACTAAATCATACCAGTACAATCTTGGAAGAAACTTCTTGGTACACTGGTACACTGGCACAAAGAAATGTTATACTGCTTTGATATCCGTATTCTCTTAGTATTTTTTCTTTATTTGTTATGTTCCTAGTTTCACGTGACGTCCCATACTACCTTAGCGCTCCCTTTGCTTCTCCTACCCAATTCAATGTTCACTATCAATGTTCACCATTTTATTTTTGATTGGGTTAAAGAATTAGTTCAGGGATGAAGCAAGTTCATCTATATGAAAGAGTATTTTAAAAGAAACAATATGGTGAAGAAAGTATTCAAAACAATCTTATTCCGTTAAGGAGATTTTTAAATTTAAAGATTGGTATCATTTGTGTAGAAACTACAGAAATTAGACTCGCTGTGACGTCACAATCTCAGATTGATCAAAGTGTTTGATGTATTTTATCTTATTTTGTGTTGCGATTTTGTGGCTTAAAAATACTTGGATATGCCAGGAAAGCAGTAAAATATAATCTTGTGAGAATAACAATACTTTACAATCTGAGAAAAGTTCAAGGGAAAATATTTGAAATAGGAAACAAGTATATTTTCTTTGAAATATATAAACAATTGTAAAGAATGTTAGGATAAAGCTCCCAACCATTCATAGTAGACTTACTACACCAGTCATTTCTACAAAGATAAGACAGAGTTTTAAACTTGAATATCTCCTTTAACGGAATAAGATTTGGTAACACTTCCTTCACCATTTTGCTTATTTTGACGTCTTTTTTTTTTTATGTAAGATGGACATGCTTGACCACTGAAGTAATTCTTTAAAAACACAGAAACATCAAGCATTGGCAAAATTAGAGGATTAAGGAGTTAAACATCGAGGAAGGAAATATTTAAGAATGATAATACTAAATATTTAGCTCTTTGTGACGGTGAATTGTTCCAACAACTTTGTCCAAAATTGTCTGAGGAAAGAATGCCAGCCCATGTTTCTCCCCGCATACGCATGCCCTTCTCTCCTGCGAGATAATACTTAATTTTCTCATGGTTCTTGTAGTTCTAACATTTTAGATGTTCCATAAGTATTTGACATATGTTACAATTTCCAACAAACACTCTTTCCAATTTAACATCATTTTGGCTCAAATATTACTTAATGTACCTGTAACCTCTTTAGATTCATTCCTCCAACTTGTATCCAACCAATTTTCCAGAGAACATGACCTATTTTACACAAAATGGAAAGATTGACGTGCATACCCCTGACAAATCGTTTTTGCCATTTTCCTTTGACAAAATAAGCGCCATTTACTTGGAGTATAATCGGTTTGCAATTTTCGCGTGGTTTCTTCTTTTTCTGTATATTACAGGTCTACATTTGTTGTAAAGCGCTTTGTCATTTACGACATATGAAACCATGTTATAAAATCTCCGTTATTATTTTTCTTCAAAATGTTTCGATTATTTTCTCAGACTATGTGGAAAGATTACAAACAATTCTTCTTATTGTCGGGCATTCATTTATTCACAAAAGCGCTTTTGTTTGAAGTGTCTTTAGTTCAAAATGTAGTTTAGAAAAATGAACAGTTGTAGTATAAATCTTATACTAGACAAAAGGAATGAAATAAGTCAATAATTAAAAGAAAAACTATTTACAGTTCGGGTAAATACAATTGGAAATGTACTTAGAATAGGCAAATAAAAATCAAACTCAAGTAATTAACAGTCCAGGAGAGGTAGGGCGGTTTGTTCATATTTTGTGATAAACATATACATACAAATTAAGCGAGAGACCAATTGTGTAAGATATTGCGATGTGTAATCTTATGCCATAGAACTGTGAAATCTGCATTCCCAACGAGAAATTATACTTTGACAGATTTTTGTATTTTTCAAATGACTGTTTCACGCCAAAAAGCCTAGCTTTTTCCTGATCGTCCTCGTATTTCAAAAACGGCGTGGGGAAAAATATAAAAAGGATTTAATAATATTTAGCACACAATGAATGTTTTTCATTGAGTTGTAAGTTCAGTCAGGGCCGTAGCTATGGAAAATGGGGGTGGGAGTGGGGAAAGGGGTAATTGCCGCCCAGTTTTTTCGCCGATTATGAATCTCCACACGTAAGGTATATGCACAACATAAGAACAGAAGGCATTTTGCCACCCTCCCCCCCCCCCTCCCCCACAGATCCAAAATGCCCATTTTTATCCTATTTTTCCCCTAGGTTTATTTTTATAGCTACGGCTCTTGTTCCTGTACGAGGTTGCATTCATTACAATGGAAATCATGGGCATCACCAAGATCATCAAAAACACTTGAAGGAGATTTAGAACATGAGTCATCAAAATTTTAGCCATACAGTATGATTAAAGAAAACACACGATTGTTACAAGTCAGATCAAGACCGATTGAATTACCATTATAATCACCCCCCGCCTTATAAACAAAAGCGTAAACGTTCCTAAAGAGCATTTTGAGCGTATTTGTTTAGAGTGGGGATTAAAATCCCGAAGTGCTTGAAAGTTTTTATGGGCTTCGCTAACAAAGTATAACCTTAAAAGCACGCGTAAATACAAATTTGACAAATTAAATACTAACACAATTAAAATAAATTATAACTATACTTTTATACCTTTTAGCTCAAAATCTGTATCTTTATGTCATGATATCTTGACTCAAACTTGTGTACTGTTTTCCTTTAAATATCTAATTTGTCCTTCTAAATTTCGAAAAGTTCCTCAAAATATCAGACTTTTTACTCATTAGTTTTGAATTTGTTATAACATTTCTTAGACTGAGGGTGGGAGAGGTGCCTTCGGGTAATGGTTTTTCTATATATCTATACATATTTAATTGAAGACAAGCAGTAGCCTTTCACTATTACTCAATAAATTACGGCCCAACCGCCAAGACACAGTTCACATTAATACTTTTATAAGTATTTAGAACTAGCTGCTAATAACGTATTACATTTTGTTCTACTTGCGGCTTGAATTTTTTTATTTTGGGATAAATTTACAGCGGATTTCAGAAAGGGATGGACAAATTAGGAGAAAATGATATCATCTCCAACTTCTTTTAAATTACAAACCTGACAAAACCTCTGTTCATAAGTTATCTTACAATAACGGCCTTCGTTGACTTCAATTTCAAGGCAAGCACATCTGATTTTAGAGACCAACTTTTTAAGCTTAAAAACATATTGAATAATAGGTATGGCTCTGCATAACTTTTTGTTTTGAATTGTGCATAACAACCCAAAGAACTTCTATAATTAATATCTATCGTTTTGTCTATCTATATCAAAAACTCGCTGCTTAAAATTTTCATAAAAATGTGTAGTAATCCCTTATCCCTGCCCTTCCCAAACATTACCAAACTCAGTTTTATACAAAATATTTTAACACACAGTTCCCATGATAGCACTTTTTTGTTTTTACAATACTCTTTGTTCTACATAACAATGAGTCTGACACCTGTCTTTATCAAGAATAAGAAGTCTTAACCAATACCTTATTTGCATTAGTATTGTTTGACTTTTAAAGGAAAAGCGACCCAGCTTTCCTAGAGTACAATATTTATGGCATTTGGTGGTAAACCTAAAACATATTTATGAAATGAATTGTAAGCTCTTATTGTACTTTCATGAGCGTGATACCCCATAACTCAGAACCGTATGTTAAAATAGGCATTATCTTATGATTAAAAATTTGAAGGATATTACTTACAGATAAATCAAGTCCAAGACAAAATTTTCTTAAAATTGAACAAAGCAACCTTAGACTTTGAACTCTATTTGAACTTGAGATTTTGACCATACTCCTTTTGGCGTAAAATTTAATCCTAAGTAATTATAGTTTTTTACAGTCTCAATAAGTTTGCCTTTAAAATAAAAACGTTTACTTCTTACAATGTGTCCACCCTTTCTAAAAACCACTACTTTCGTTTTATCTGAGTTTACAGTCAAATTATTCTCTTCACAAATGATCTTGGAAAGCATTCAGTAAACTTTGCAAAGAATAGATATTTTCTGAAAAGATAAGGAGGCCATCTGCATAAAGAAGACAACATAAATTATTGTTATTTATAAGAATTTTTCGGGTGTTTGTGGACTTCAATCGCTCTTCAATATCATTGATATAAAGTAAAAATAAGTACGGGGATACATTACAACCTTGTCTCAGACCTCTAGTACAATCAAATTTTGGGGCAAGACCATCCTTTGTCTTTACACGTGACTCAATATTACTATACATTGATATAAGTACTGTATCTCGTAGAATTTACCCCTCATTCTCATATTATAAAGTTTCTTGAATAAAATACTGCAACTGATGTTATCAAATGCGGCTTTAAAATCAACAAAAGTGGCGTAAAATTGACCGCGTGGTTTACTCAATGCTTTAGAAATGACAGTGTGAAGTACAAGGAATTATCAATCGTAGAGAACCCTGCTCGAAAACCTACCTGAGCAAGAGAAAGGATATTATGATCCGAGAGCCAATCACATCGTGAGAGAGAGAGAGTTGAACACACAATTACAATGACGGGGTCGTCGCCTGCGTATTCGGTTATGATAGTACAAATGCTATCACGAAACGCTTAATACGACCTGGACGAGAACACAGTTACGACGTACGGACAGACATAACATCGACAACCAAGTCAATGTCCACGGCCTTTGATAACTAGTTGTGGTGCACTGGCGTATCACATCGTCTACTACATAACACTTTTGTAAATACTTTGCCTAAAGCACACAGTAGTGTAATAGGCCGATAACTACTTGGTAAGTCTTTATCCCCTTTCTTGAATACGGGACTAATTATTCCAACTTGCCAAGCACTGGGAAATTTGCCAGTACAAAGAATTCTGTCAAACAATGCATGCCTCAGCGCCTTAGGTGAATTTTTGATGGTTTTAATTTGAAGACCATCGATAACACAAGCTTTGCCTTGTTTTTGTAAACTGATTGCTTTCTCAACTTCAATAATTGTAATTTTGACATCCAAAATATCATCAGAAACTTCCAATGAGGAATATGAAATATCAAAATATACTGTAGAATCGTTAACTTCAAAAACAAATGTAAAGTATTGACACCATTCAATAGCTGGATTATCATTTGTATTCTTGTTTGTGGGAACTTTAAAGAAAGCCCAAAACTTTGTATTGTCTTTTTGTTTTGCTAAAGTAAGAAGCTCTTTGTTTTATTTTCCATGAATTAAGTTTTCTTGTTTGTAATGAATTTATTGTAACTGTTCTTTGTATCACAAAAACGTTCCCGACTTTCATTGCTACGTTGTATTCTATATTCTTTAAGCGCTTTCCCGACCCTTGATTTAAAATCAAAACAATCTTGATCAAACCATTTTTTCGGTTTTGGAAGACTTGCGTTTCCCTTGATACATCTCACATTATAGATCCTTTTTAGTAAATTATTTATTTGTGTCACCGCTACTTCAGGATTGTTATTCTCAAATAGCCCATGATTTCCTTTATTGTGTCCAATGTATCATTATTCCCCCACTTTTCAGAATATCCATCTAAGCCTTTCTTTGTACCAGACTGTTTTCATTAGAGAAACACAATCAATAGACTGTGATCGTTCACCACTAACATTGGTATGGTGAGCACTATTTACGTAATTAATATCAAAGGTTAGTGGTAAATGTGGCGAATCTACAGCATCACCAACTATAAGATTAGTAATTACTCTGTTATCAAGCAAATTCTGAGATCTTATTATGTAATCAACGACACTTTGCCCCGTTGATGAAATGTAAGTATATCCTTCGGTTTCACTTACAGGGGGCAATATATCATTACAAATCCGCACGTTAGTACTTCTGCATAAGTCAATTACCAAATTACCATACAAGTTAACACCATTATCAACAGAGTATCGACATGAATGAATACCAGGTTCAGAAATTCCTAAAGCATTGTTATCGTCAAATTCAATAAAATTCGACAATTGAGCAGTTTGTTCTTTTTAATGGAGTTGATTTTTTTGTCCCTGATAAAGGCCTCACCCTCGATAATCAATTTATCAAAGCGAATTATCGCCTTCTTGTCTTCATCTCGGGCTTCCTTCATATAGGACAGCAGTATCTTTTGCAGGTACCTAGTGTGCTTTGTTAAATCTTCGCTTACCCGAAATCCGGTGCCTTTTACTTTTTTGATTGCTTCCCTCAGCACGACTTCCTTGTCCTTGAATTTCAAAAACTTGGCAATGATTGTTCGGGGTTTACCTTTCGATTTCAGTCGGTAACATCTTTGAAGGGTGATTGCATCAGCATCGAGACCACGTTTTTCCCTCATGAACGTTTTCAATTTTGTTTCCGTTTCAGCCCATAATTCTTTAGGGGTGCCTGGAATGCTAAAAAGTAAAAGATTTTCCAGACGGAGATGTGCTTCAGGTTGATCGTTTCTATAGCGCCAAGTCATGAAGTTTCTTCGTTATTTCGGTATTATCAGTTTCCAAGTCATTTTGCACGTCTTCAATGTTATCCATTCTTTTCTTTAATAAGCTTAAGTCACAAGAAATGCCATCGATTTTTGTATTCAAGTCAGTTAAGTTTGTATTGATTTTTGTCAATATTACAGATAAATCAGCTTCACCTTCATTACCAGCTTGATTAGCTCTCATATTTGTGGGTCCTGGGCTCAACATTTCCTGCTAGTAATAAAAAATGGACACATACTAAAGTATTCTTCAAAGTTAATGCATTGGAGATACGTCTATTCCTGTAATATGGTTTGTATGTATAACGCAGCTTGAAGGAAAGCTTACGCTACACTTTCCCTTAAGCCACAAGAAAACGGTCCAATTTTGCGTCTCATTGCTCTGTTGATATTCCCATTTCTCAAACCTCTATCCTCTATATCCATGTAATAGCACAGTCAATTTTTGCAAGAAAAGGGCAGTTGTCATCCTGGAAAAAAAAAACCTGGAATAATCAGAGACTATGTTAAACGTGCTTTTTACCAATCAGACGCCCTATTAAGATGCATGATTTTTCATTGTATCAAAGAAAAGGGCGTGTAAAATTATCATTGGGAGGAAAAACATACATCATCAACGGAACTCCGCAAAGCAGGCCTAGAAAGAGGAGAGGGGGATGGGGCAGGGACGACGAAGAAATGGGTTAATCAACAATGGCATTGGTTGAATTTGTGTTCTTTGTTTTTAAATATTATGATTATACCTTATTGTCACACCGTTTGCCACCACACTTGTTCTCATTGTCTGCACCAAGGGAGCTTCTTATTGACACGTACGTCTGACAGTAGGCAGCACATCTGATCTTTTGTGCGACAATAAAATCGTGTGACAATACAAATATTATTTGTGTGACAATATGAAGTGTGCGACAATAAATCGTAGTGTGTCAATAGGAAGCCGCGGATGCGCACCTTCGAAATGTCAAACACAGTACGATATGTTTGATGTACGATATATATAGATATATATATATATATATATATATATATATATATATATATATATATATATATATATATATATATATATATATATATATATATATATATATATATATATATATGATGAGATATACGATCTCTCTAAGGTTTAATGATACTTTCATAATCCAACTGTGCTATAGAATATTACGCAAAATATTTCGGTCTGACTTCAGACCTACTTCAGTTGCAAGTGATTTGTGTGTAAGAAATAGAGTGCAAGTATTAGGTATTAGTGGTGGCTTTTCTCAACCATGTGTAGTCGCTCAAGGGTGCTAAATCCTTATTTAATCCTGTTAGATGGGTTTTTAGTTTGATAATCATCTTTAATTCCATTGATGTGCGTTGGTGTGTAACAGAGAAGCCTCCAAAAAGAATGGCAAACTTGAGATCTGATAGACTGTGTAGAGGCAGATTGAAGTGGGAAGCCACAGGAAAGCCAGGAGAATTGTTGCGAATAGTATGTTTATGGTTATTAAATCTAAGTCTGAATTTAGTACTAGTTTTACCTATGTATGTAATAAGGGGGCATTTTTGACAGTACAGATAATAAATCACATTGGAGCTGTCACAATTAAAATTTCCAGTTTTGAGCTGAGTATTACTGGCTATGTGTAAAATGGTGGGTGAGGTGTCCATGTTTTTACAGACTAGGCAGCGGGGCTTGTTGCATTTGATATTACCATGGTTGGTTTGTGTGTTTTGAAGTTTAGAATGCACGAGGATGGATTTCAAGTTGCGAGGTTGTTTGCGTGCTATAACTGGGGAATTCGTGAATGGGGGCTAGTGATGGGTCTGAATGAAGGATGGGCCACGATTGTTGTACATTGGATATGAATGGTCTTAGTGAGGGGTGATGTGTTATCACTAGCGGAATGCGAGTGGATTTGGACTTAGGTTGGTAGTTTAGCAATTTTTGACAAAAGATAAAAGTCTAAAGGGGTATCCCCTGCTGCTAAATTGTTCGAGGAGGGTAATGGAAGAATCTATAAAATCATTGGTGGTGGAGCAAATTTTGCGTATGTGTAACAGTTGACTGAAAACCAGAGATTTTTTAATATGAATGGCGAGAAAAAGTTCTCGCCATTCCTCTTTATATGGCGATAAATATATATATATATATATATATATATATATATATATATATATATATATACATATATATGTAAAGATATATATATATATATATATATATATATATATATATATATATATATATATATATATATATATATATATATATATATATATATTTATATATATATATATATATATATATAAATATATGTATATATATATATATATATATATATATATATATATATATATATATATATATATATATATATATATATATATATATATATATATATACATACATATATATATATATATATATTTATATATATATATATATATATATATATATATATATTTATATATATATATATATATATATATATATATATATATATATATATATATATATATATATATATATATATATATATATATATATATATATATATATATATATATATATATATATATATATATATATATATATATATATATATATATATATATATATATATTGGTATTCTAGACCCCTTATTATAACCCTTTTTAACTAATCATTTTTTTTTTATTGATTTTCATATCTTTAGCCGTTTTATAATCACATTTTCTTAATTATTTCTTTTCGTTTACTTTTTATTCTTATATTTTTGGTATTGTATATTATTGTATTATTCTCTTTTCCATTTATAATTTGTACATCATTTATACAGGAAATATTTAAATAAAGAAATTCAAAAAATAAGTTAATTAAAATATTTTTTTTGTTTAATATATATATTCACGTTTAATATATATATATATATATATATATATATATATTATATATATATATATATATATATATATATATATATATATATATATATATATATATATATATATATATATATATATATATATATGTATATATATCAATATATATATATATCAATATTCATATAAATATATATATATTTATAATATATAGATATATATATATTTATAATATGTATATATATATATATATATTATATATATATATATATATATATATAAATATATATATATATATATATATATATATATATATATATATATATATATATATATATATATATATATATATATATATATATATATATACATATACATGTAAATATATATACATATATATATATATATATATATATATATATTTATATATATATATATATATATAAATATATAAATATATGTATATATATATATATATATATATATATATATATATATATATATATATATATATATATGTATATATATACATATATATATATATATATATGTATTAAACATATATATACATTTGTGTATATTGAACAATAATTGCAACGTTTAGTTGCATTACTATATGGTCTAGCACGTTTTAAAAATTTCCATTTTATATCAAATTCCTTTTTGTTATTCTTGAGTGACCAGATATACTTGCTGAGTTTTGTATCTTTTTTATTTGTGTTGGTAGACAAATAAGATATTATTATCATATCAATTATACATACACCCACACACACATATATGTATATAATTTATATATATATATATATATATATATATATATATATATATATATATATATATATATATATATATATATATATATATATATATATATATATATATATATATATATATATATATATATATATATATATATATATATATATATATATATATATATATATATATATATACATATGTATGTATTTATATATATTCATATGTATATATATATATTACATATGTATTTATATATATTCATATGTATATATATATATATATATATATATATATATATATATATATATATATATATATATATATATATATATATATATATACATATATATATATATATATATATATATATATATTTATATGTATATATATATATATATATATATATATATATATATATATATATATATATATATATATATATATATATATATATATATATATGTATATATATATATTTATCTATATGTATATATATGTATATGCTATAAGCGTATCTTGCAATTCCGAAAATTTCAGGTTGATTGGCTATAAGCGTTACTCGTGGGTGTTCATCCATTTTGTCCCTTTTATCAGTCTACTTGGTATTATGATTACATAAGACATTAGCCATGTATGTCCAAGTGGTCAAGTGGTCTATGAAATTGGTTGATTTACTATAATTTAAACTTGTAGTTTTCTGATTAACACAAGTTGATTTACTGTAAATATTACTTGCATTTTATCCAAAAAATTCAGGTTGACATGGTATAAACTTATAAGCTTAACTTGCATTTTTTTCAAGAAGTCTAAACCGCCAATCCAATGAAACCTAATAGCCGCGAAGTAACTTTAAATTTCTACAAATATTATGAATGTTACCTTGTTTACTTTTGGTATATAATGCTCACAAATTTATGATTACAATTTCCATTAAACCCTAAGAATGCAAATTTCATTGAATAGGTACATCTTGGTATCTTGGTATGTGCATTAACGTCGTGCTTAACCATACTTTCGTATCCTTATTCTTTATCTTTTTATCAAGTGATTACAACGAAACCATGTTTCATCCCATACTTTCCTTATGCGCTTTTTCCTGCCTCTTTAACCATAATCACAAGGTACAACATTGGTTAAAGCATGAGGACCAGTTACATTGGTTCGTTATTGGGTTAACGTTTATTTTTATTTGATTTTGCAGGTCTCTGTACATTAAATGTAACTATACTTGACGCGGAAGCAAGCGTTTACCCTGATACTGGAATTTGCTACAATATGTGGGGATCCTTCTCATTAATCTGCCCACCCGGTGTTCCAGAGCAAAATTTTCCAGGACCATTTTACTGTGACAGTGCAAATCATTTTCAGAATGACCCTTACTACTTTAATTGTTTATGTGAGTTTTTCACTAAAAAATATTTATACAAAAGGGCTTTTAATTCCAATAAAATTTAATAGATTTATCTCAATGTCAACAATGTTACGAATAGATGTGTAAAGACAATGTGAAATTTGAAATATGTTATTTTCTTTTCTTGTAATTCTCAACATCTTTAATCTGAAAATTTGAAAAATAAGCTATCTAGTTCCAAAGAGTAAACACCTTGACACACAAATGGAGAAGAAAGTGGGAAACTATTCCTACCTGTCATATTGACGGTTACTCCTCAAAGACGCACTTCGCATTATTTTCACGTGCTTCTTGTTGCCATTTCCGTCAGCCCATGGTGCTTCCTGTTGCCACTCAAAGTGCAAAGGGTCCTCCGTGAAAAGTGGATTACTGTTAAGGTGATTGATGTGAATAGTCAAAGTGAACTGATAATAGATATGGCTGCTTCTATTAGTCCAGAGATAAACGACATCAGATTGACAGTGTATGATTGTGACGAGTACTGGAGTACACAACATTGGGGGAACAGAAAACAGAGTCACATTGTTACCCACTTCTTTTAAGCGTTTCCTAAACAACTTGGTGGGCGAAAAAGTTTAAAAGCAGCACTGTTTCAGATAGGAAATGCACGGCCATAGCACATTCCATAATTTCTGCAAGCAAAACAGATTCTTTATCTCACCACTTTTGCTTGGAATAGCTGTGTATATACACCGCAATTAAAATTCCCGTGATCTAATTGACATTCTTAGCAGCATTTGCTTTGCAGATAACTACAAAGAGATGCGTCGGGTAGAGCAAGCCCTTATGTCAGGCGGTGACCTGTCATATGACCTGAATGATTTCACACATTTTGTGTTTGATAACGCTGACTTCAAACTAGCTACAGTTACACTTTTTTTCATAATATGGGTCGCTTACCTTGTGAAACATCACATATTGTGAATAGCTCACCTATCAATCGCGAAGTAAAGCTGCAGTCTGCTGAAATCACTGGTGCTTTTGGAAACATTTTCATTAAGACGTACAGCAATCCAGCTGTTTCAGGCCTACAGTGTGTTACAATGGAGCCCCTTTAGATACCTAGCCAGCAACCATCATGCCTAGGATCAGCAGTTGCCCTAGACGCCCTGTGGGTGTGGCTACATTCTAGAAATATCCCCATGCTTCTCATGAAGTGGCCTAATGAAAGTGGCTATGACGAATGATCAGTATAAGAGAAGAAGAATCGCACCCCTTCCCCTCATCAATCTGTTAAAATTAGAGGATAGAACACAGAAGTCAACCCAAGTTTGTTATTCTACAGAATCATTTGTGTTTTTAACAAAAGTTCTGAGATGAATGCGTTCTTCGCTTACAATCTTGCTCCTCAACTACCTTTCATCTTCCATGGTGGTATAATGCGGAAGCCTCCAAAGAGTTCTCTTGTTGTCTTTTTTTAAAATTAATTTGTCACACAGCCATCCACCGTAACAGAGACTTTGCCTTTTCACTTTAGATGGTGGGCACTTACTTCAAATGGTCGTTTGGTATTGGCCGTCAAGCTATGGTGATTATGTCAGTCATATATATCGTACATCTTGAAACATTATGGTATTAAGTAAACAGTGGTTTATGTTGGTTATGGCAGCACCACTTTGACGAACGTAGCTGAGCAGAGGCGTAGACCTCAGAAGTGTACATCAGAGTGAGGTCATATTTGATAATAATACACCAACTACCACTCCTCAATCGGCATTCTTGACAAACTGTATGAACAAGAAAATCTGTGTAAAAAGATGCAAATGTTTGACATACGTGTTAAGCAGGCAGAGACAGATGCAGATTCACTAATTTTGTTCACAGAACTTGCCGTAGCAGAGTCAGCAGAGCTGCCTGTCGTTGTTGTAGGAACAGATACTAACTTATTGATCATGCTAGTGGCTCGGGCAACTACTTCTACAAATGTGTACATGTTATGCCGCGTCAATCAGACAACCTTGTACAATATGCATGAAATTCAGTATTCGATCGGAGAGACACAGCCAAGCACTTGATGGTTATACATGTTATGATGGAATGTGATATTGTTTCTGGCATCTATTGTCACAGCAAATGCAAGGCACCTAATCTTGTGCACAAAAATAGGACTATGATTAGTTGGAAACGTTCACAAAGGCGAAATACACACTTGCAAAGGTGAATAAAGCAGGAGAAAGTTTCATTCTCAAATTGTATGGAGCAAGTGACGTTAAATATGAGGAAAATACCACCACATAGCATATAAACGTGCGATTGGTAGGAGTTCCCTTAGTTCATTATTCCAGCTGTCAAGCTTACCCCCAACTAGTGCTGCAGCAAATCAACAATCCTGTCGCACACACCTCACAGTTCAACAATGGATTGAACCCTCTGCCTCCAACAGACTGGGGATGGCGATCACAGGATGGAACTCTTGCACCAGTGCAAGCATACATACTTATTGCCCCAAACACCGTGTTCAACATGGTATTATGCGGGTGTAAAGCTGAATGTTGTGCCAACATGACATGTAGTTGCCAGCAACTTGGACTCTTTTGTATACCCCATATGCAGCAAATACGCAGGCCAAACCTGCAACAACACTGCACCTACACCTCTGGATGTCAATGATGCTGTGCCAACATCACTGTACATAATTAGTATTGAAGATATTGCACACGATGATGAAGATGAAGAATAGCTAGCTCTTCATGAGTTAGTTCACAATGTTCACAAGAACAAATTCAAATCATGGTTTTTCATTCAATTGCGAATTGAAATGGTAGAAAATTCTTATTGTGAATTTTCTGTGAACAGCCGTTTCATATCTTCCAGTTCTTTGAACAAAAAAGTCCATAGGGAGAATAAATCTGACATGTCACAAATAAAGTCTCCTTCTTTCCACTGCAAAAATTTCACTTTTCAAAAAATCACCTCATTTAGGTACGGTAGGTCACAGTTTCTAAAAATTAACAGATAATGAAATAATGCTTACAAACGTATTTGATGTGTACAAAGGTGTATGAGGGAATTTGAGTAATGATAATATGCTATATTTTGGGACCCGGTTGGCAGAATTTTGAATGCCATCTTGGTCATTTTGGTACCTTACGGTTTTGTAACCTCTTGGTATTTTTTTTTTAATTCGCTGTTTATTTGAACACATTGTTGGACATTTTTATATTGTGAATTTGTCAGATTGAAATGATATCATAATATGAAAAAAAGATTTCCGGGAAAGCTCAAGGAGGATTTCCGGGAACGTTTAGTATATTATTTTACACATAATTCCTGAAAAATCAGCTTGTCACCAATTATTTTCAGGTTAAAGCTAAAATTATTGGCCTTGTTATGAATTTATTGACATGATTTCCGGAATTGGTGAGTACCTCAACACCTGTCGACAAAAACGTTGATTTTGTGAATCAAAAAGACAATAGAAACATGATGAAGCTGCCTTTTTGAAATTACTGGTGGCAGAGGAATAAACCTTTGAAATTGAAAGCTATTCAACCGAGGACAATCAAACATTTATATACCTTCTGGAATAAAAGCTCTTATATGATACTTCATTACATTTAGATGAAATTCTTGTAAGTCTCATAGTGAAAGTAATATTCAAATTTTCTATTGATTATAACTACACTTTAAAAACCAACTTACAGAAAAGTTAGCAGCAATGGTTTCTATAAGATAATTGAAAGTTTGCAAACAGATTTGCTACTATAAACCTTAAAAGGTTTATGTGCAATTTCTATATTGTTTAAAGGATTATTAGAATTTAAGTACATTGTTTTTTTAAATTTGAGGGAAAAAATATATTTTTGAGTATAATAGCTTATCGAAGCTTGGTTAGTTTGTAATTCATCCATTCTAAATTATAATTCTTTTAAATCTCTGATTTGTGTTTAATTTATGTTTTCCTATTCATGTGCTTTTAAATATATCATAAATGAAATAATTATAATTTTGCTTTCCTTTTCATCATCAAAAATAAATTTGAAACAGCTAAGTTCTTCAGTGTTATTTCATTACAACGTAAATAACGTATTTGTTGTGTCAATTGTCTTTTCCAGCAAAATGCGTTTGTTCTGGAGGTTATCATCTTGTACAAAATGGCATAGAAACATCGGAAGGTACCTACAATAGCTCTGAAACAGTAACGTTCACATGCACTAATAAAAATGACACAATAGGCGGTAAAGTAGGAGGATCCTCTGAAGTAATATGCCTGGATGGAGAATGGAAAGGTGGTGTTCCGGAGTGTTATTGTGAGTAACTGGTAAAATTACCATTATCAACACCAACGTCAAGTTTCAAAGCTAGCTTGATTTCATCAACAGCCGCATGATTTGCATAACAGGTGCTTTCTGGTCCTTTAAAAATCTATGTTTGATGAAGCTAAAAGACAAAATATCATTGTAAATTGTGTCTCACTTTTGATGAATTGTTGTCACACGCTCCTAGTTTGCAAATGAATCATATAACTGCAGTCAAAATATTTTTTGAAGATTCTGGATGAAGTTGATATGTCATATGGGAACCAACGAATATATATCAAATTTTGTTCAAAGTAGCATGCTGACATGAAGTGCGATCATCTTTTTTCACTGTTTGAAGAAAAGATAAACAGATCACCGGCTCATACTGATTATTTATTCATATCTTAATGATACGTGCAGGATGGATTGTTTACTGCTCTTATTTATTAAAAAATGATGCATTAAGCACAATACTTCAAAATATAGGAATATTACCAGCATGAAAATGAAACATAGTACAGACCACTTCAAATTTAAATCGACAACTTCCGAAAACGTAATTTAAATAATGTCCACGAACGAAATTCAGGTGTGTCTTTTATAAAATTGTCGTATACTGGGAATATGTATATCTAAAGCATGTATTATGTCATCAGTGCTGATAAACAATGAATCGATTATGGTGTAAGTTAATTTGAAATGAATTTCTAATTCGAAAAACAATTTTTGGTGTAGCAGAAATCCCTCAGCATAAAAAATAGAGTGGTGATTAATAGCCGCGTGTTTGTCTGGTAAAATCAATTTGTAATAAAATACTTGCACCGACAACTCCTTACGTTTTGTTGGATTGGAATAGATATTAAAGGGAAGGTATCGTCCCATAGATAAATTCAGAAGTGAACGTCACCGTCCAGGTAACTTCACTTCCGGTTTTCAATTTTCCTTATTGATTGCGAGAAATCTGTCATGTTTCGATTACCACTGTTGGCCCTAATGCTGGATTCTGCGGATGTGTGATCGATGACACCGCAGATATCCTGCAATATATAGGAAGAATTGAAAACCGGAAATGACGTTGCAAGCACGGCGGCGCTCGCTTCTTAATTAATTCATGGCGCGATACCTTTCCTTTAAAACAATGTATTCTTCACCCGTATCGAAAACCCCCATCAGATCAATCCATACAGTTGCGGGCCATCCACTATTGCCAAAACAATTTCGTTTTCAAGTTTTTCGAGTAGTTCATCAAAAGTGGTAAACTGTTTTCTTCATTTTCAGGAAATTTGTATTAAATAATAGTGATTTTTAGTGAAATTTTTGTGAAATTGTCTTTATTTTTCAAATTTTCATAGTAAATTTTGGAATTATCTTTTCATTTTCGCAAATTTGCCTCATTTTTTAGAAATTTGCTTCAATTGACGTAAAATTTGCAAAAATTATTCTTAAATTTGCTTCAATTTTCGTTTAATGTCCTAATTCTATTTTCGGGAAATTAATTTGTTACCCCCCCCCCCCCCCTCCCCGCTCCACGCTTGCCCACTTCTCTTTACATATAGTTTTATCGTGATAAAAGACTTACATTTTTGTAGGTTTGTCATTTTTGGACAAAAATTAAATCTGGCCCCTGAGGTACAATATCTACATACGCCGCTGCAATATGTATATTGTTTAGGCGGGAAGGATGGGAGAAGGGTGGAGTGGGAAGGATTTCAACCGGAGAGGGAGGATAGATAGATAGAATTGAAGTTTAAAACTTTGATGTCCCCCTCTCAAAATAAAAGAAAATTGTCTGAAAAAGAAGAAGGAATTTGAAATATTTTCCAAAAAGTGTATGGGAATAAAAGAATGTAAATATTTCTTTGTGGGGTTTAATTACGAAATATTAATAAACTTAAAATTGAATCAAAGTCTTATTTGCCTCCACGTTTGATACTTGCAGTTTAGTAGGCCGCTACCTGTCAAAAACCTAAAAAAACACTTGAGAATTGTGACGTTGTAGTTTCATCACACTCTTATTTAGCCTGGTATTAGTATTGTACCACCACTTGCAACTGCCAACTCTTGTTCAAAACGGATTACAAAGCTTAGTTATACAAAACTCATAGAAAATCAGAAGATGTATACATCTTAACAACCAGGGTGAGTTTTATGATGTAAATTCAAAAGTTCTTTTCAAGATTACACATTTTTTTCTGATTTATGAGACGTAAATGTGAAGATATTCCACTTAAAATTCCTTATCTGATTCAATTTATTTTGTTCCAAATCTTGTTTGCCTACCATGTTATTATATATGACTAAGAGCCTAGTGTTATGTAATACTAATAGACTTAGGCTAGTCTATATACAGTCTGTTCAGTAAATTATCAGATTGGGCAATTCCAGAAAATATGTGCACGTGTGGGTTAGTGTTAAATAGGATTGGTATTCGAAGTGCGGGGAAGGCAGGGAAAGGGGGGGGGGATTGGTCTGTGGTTTGGGATTGGGCCTCCGGGATCATGATTTGGAATTTGAATCAATCATATTGATTTTCAACGGCAAGACTTGCCTATGAAAAACGATTACTCACAATTCAATCATTAGTCAATGTTTAGGGCACTTCCGAATGTTAAGCGTGTACACGCTAAACACGCGCTAAACAATCAAAGCTCTAAAAAATGGTAATGATGAACTACAGTTTTGTTTATTTAAATACCGTAAGCGACGTAATAAGTTCCTATGTAAATAAAATTGCAGCTCTTTTTAGGCCCAAAGTAATAAGCGCTCAGGGTGCTATTCGAACTGCCCTGTACATATATGTGCACTAGCCCCACAATAAGCAACACAAAAACATTGTGAGCGTCACACAATAAGTAAAGAATGTAAAAAAACTTGACTTGAGTATTTAAAGTCTTATATTGAAATATTACAGTGTAAGTATTATATTAATCAAATGGATTATGTTATCAGTAGAAAAAAGTTGGGTGGGCGCTTATTAGAGCAGGGGCGCTTAATATACGTTGGAAACGGTAATTGAAATATTATTCAAGATGTGCTACTGAAATACAGTGATTTCCTTACAACATTCAAATCTTGTTTAATCATATTTCAGAAAAAACAAAACAAACAAGTAGAAGCTTTAACATCAACAAAGCTAATGAAAATAATGAGCGAAAGGAAAAAAGGCAGTTTCCCTGTTTAGTGCTTCTGTAACTACACAACATTGTGAGTGGTTTAAATATGCAACTAAAAACATGAGACTATCGTAAGCAGGAGCTTAACTCATCAAGGGAGGAAGCAGACCCAGAAAAGACAAACACACACATACATTACGAAAGGAGACATTCGAGTTCAAAGGATCAGCAAGCTAAAGAAACATGGTAAGTTAAGTGCCTTATACCATCTTCATGTTCTTCCATGGAGCTCTATGGACAAAAAATGCTTACAAGGACACATAACAACAAAGTCCCTGCATTTGTCTTTACTGTAAATGTTGTAAGCTTTCAAGAGAATGTGTATGTCTACATAAATTACATTTTTTATAAAATAAAATAAAATAAATTTAGAAATGAGCAACGCCGTATAGATATAACGTCACTTCCGCTTTTGATTGTGAGAAATCTGTGATGTTATTGATCCCACATACAGTATGGCGGTGCTCACTTCTGAGTGTATTTATTTGTCGATACATTTCCTTTAACTTGCTAAATGTCAGCTACTGCAAGGCGTCACTTAGCTGACTGCCCCACAAGAACAGAATAAGCTAGGTTTTTAAGAATCTGGCGGCCAAAAAGTGGGGGTGTTGTTCTTACACATTTCCACAAAAAGTGTACAGCAAGTAGAATAATTGTACTGTATTTGTCCATCTGGAGTCACTGGTCTAGAATATTAGATACACCATCGTTTATCAGCTACTAGCTCCTTTAAGAATAATGTAATTCCTTTTCCAACTGGACTTTGTTATTCAGTGAAGTAACTAAAGAGGTAGCACCCCATGGTGCAACATTTGATATTGTTTGGCTACACTTTCTTCTTTTTATATGATAAGTGCATTTCCCCTAAATCCATACTATATTTGTATGTGTATGATTTCAAATCCAATTCAAGAGTTATTGATATTAATATTTTACTATTTTATTCGTCAATTTTAAAGCATGAAAATATGCAAGAAAAATTTATTTGGTAGAAAAAAATGAAATAAATGTGATGTGTAAATTAAAAGTTTTTTTACATGTCTTGTCGCATATATTTAAAAAATTCTGCCACTAGCAACAAATTTCAATAAAGAGTGGAGATAATTAGTCATAAAACTTAAGCAGGTAAGTATTCCCTAATTTTGTACAAACAAAGTTAATAGATTCACAAAATAATTTGCTCTGGAAGTAATAATGTATTCACGTCTTTCAGATCAGAAACCTACTGTATGCTGTATTTTCAGGGTGATACTCCACCAAACTGCCAAAGAAGAAGTTAAAATCTGACCTCGGTGCATCATCATCCACTCCCAAAATGATGGAGGAAAGAAGCCTTCCAGAACCATCAGCAACTTTTACTGATGATAGTATCGGTGATGCTTCAGAGGATGGAAGGTACTGTTATAATTAGCTTATACTTGCACTAACTTTCCACAATTGTGGAGTTACATCATAGGACATCAGGGTTAGAATACAGTACTTATATTTCTCTTTCACTTTTTAAACTTCCTAACAATGACAACAAATTGCAACTCTTGAAATAGTAATGAAATTAGAAAAACTTGCAGACATCGAAGTGAAATTTTAAGCAAGTAAATTTGTTCGGCTTGTTATAAAATGATGTTGATTTTGACTCGTGTATAGGCCACACTTGCAATGACAACCATAAGGGTCATTAGTGTTAGGCTGCATAGGAAACACCAATTTGGTTGAATTGTGTCATGCGCATTAGCTAGCATACTGATTCCAATTCACAGCCAGGACTCACTGGAACTTGTGTTCTTGGGCAAGACACTTTACTCTGCTTGGTCCAGTACACTCAACTGTAAACGAGTACTAGAGATGCTAGGGAGATAAGCTGTGACAGCCTGGTGTCCTTTCCAGCTGGAGTAATGTACTCCTATCCGCTTGCGCAATATAAAACTGGATATACCGTATTCTAACATATTAGGCTCCTTGCTCTAATAAGCGCCCACCCAATATTTTTTGACTGACAGTGATAACACAGTACATTTTATTAATTTGAAGACTTTAATTATTTTGTTTATATTCTTTGCTTATTTTGCATGTGACGCTCAAAACTCAAAACAATTTATTGAATATCACATTGTACGTGCCCCGAGCATGGGTGCTTATTACGAAGCAGCTTCGGTCTTAAACAGTGGTACAATTTTATTTTCGTAAGAGCCCTAGGCGCTTATTACGTTAAATATGGTAAGTCTATGGAATAGATAACCAATAACCAAATAGACTTCCATATAGCTACACTCCTGGAAATTTCACTGCACTTCTCTTTTCTCTATTTATACAGATTACTGTTTAGAATGTCTCAAAGAGACTTGACCAAAGAAAATGCTGAGCACTAAGCTTTCAAATTCAACAAATGTGAAGCTGCAGGACATTCAGCGACGTAAGAAGAAAGATGGGAGTAGAAAAATAAAAAAAGAGCAGGAAAGGGAAAGGAGAAAGAATAGAAAAGGAAGGAGTAGAAAATCAAAAGTTCAAAACATTTTTGGTGAAGGATAAGAAAATATTGTCATGCCCAAGTGTGCATATCTCTTAATTCATAGTTTGGGAGCAGAAAATGAAAACTGAACAGTTTAAAACATTTCTGACAAAGGATAAGAAAACGTGTTATGCCCAAATGTGCATATCTTTTAATTCAGAGTTGGATGTATATGTAAACGCTTTTTTTTTGGATCAACTTGGTTTGTAATAAGGTAAGAGTTTATTGCATGTGTAGTTATATAACTTAGTATAAGGTAATCTTTATTGGATCGTAAGTATTAATTTTTCAGGTTGAAAATAATTGTTCTTATAGGTGTTTAGGTGTTTTCCTTATTTTGTGTATGTTTTCAAAACTTCTATTGTCCTAAGTGTAGTTTATTCATTATGTTTTTTAGTAATAACAAAAAAAGGCTTTGGACATTTGACATGGTCAAAAAAATCTTGCATTCTCAAAGTATGGTTTCAATTAACATTTGCATGTTATATTCTAGTTCATAATATTAGTTCTGTAGCTTGTGAAGAAAGAAAAAGAAACCAATTGAGTTTATTCATTTAAATTTGCTTTTGCTTTTTCTCTAAACAATGTAATATTTGATTCAGAGTTAGTAAAGGAAATGCGATCAATTATCTTTGTGAAATTCCTCATTTGAAATAACTTTTCAAATGCAGATCTGACCTGCCAGAAAGAGTTGTTTCTGTTAAAAATAGTTGCTTCCTGTTAAAACCAAAGACAAAACCTGTTAAGATCATTTGACACCTTGTTGAGCCATTCACACCTGAAAAACAGTTCAGACCTATTGAAAAACTGTGGGAAAACAGTTGATCTAAGAAGACCATTTGACACCTGTTGAAAACAGCTCAGACCTGTTGAAAAACCTGTTAAGACCACTTGGCACCTGTTGAAAGCAGTTCAGACCAGTTGAAAAAAGATCAGACCAGTGGAAAACAGGTCAGACCTGTTAAAACCAGAGACGATACCTGTAAAGCCCATTTGACACCTGTTGAAAACAGTTCAGACCTGTTCAGAAACCTGTAAAGACCATTTGACACATGTTAAAACAACTCAGACCTGTTGAAAAACATGTTAAGACCATTTGACACCTGTTGAAAGCAGTTCAGACCAGTTAAAACAGTTCA
>JAIGNY010000053.1:47500-157938 GCA_020152595.1 Chiridota heheva | reverse complement strand
TTAGCAGTAACTGAGGCAATCACTGCATGAACCCGAGTTAGTAACTCGGAAAACATACCAATCAAAAGAGCGTTCGGACACGATATAATCATCATAGCAGTGTCTAAAATAACGCAACAAAACTCACAGAGTTTGTCCACAAGACAGAACTGGTTAGTAATTACATGATTGAAAACGAAGTGTGTGTTAGCTAAGGCAAATTGAGGACAATCTTTGTTAGCGTGCAACTTTGCTAAAGCAAAAGTTAGCGGGGTAACACGAACTTCGTAAAGTAAGTAAAGCAAATGCAAGGAAATAAATGCGACAGGCGTTTTCCAAATGGCTGCACGAAAAATTTGCATACCCTGGCTCTTCCATGAACCATTTAAAGAGATTGCTTTGGACAATCCAACGTGAGATAGTGTCTCACGACACAGTACGATGAGATCTCTGTAAAAAATATGAAGAACGCTTTTGTATCGCCGAGCTTCGGCCCCGTTTTCTGATAAGTCTGAAGGTGCGGAAAGTGACGGTAGGAGTACCGGCTTTAGAAGAACAATGAAAATGACCTTCTGTGGAAGAAGGCGCCGCACAAATAGCACCTCTGCACTTAGTAGAGTCCGCAGAAGGCAGAAAACTCTTTTAAGCGTCAACTCCCTAAGTGGGCACGTGGGGGGTGACTTGAGCAGAGCTTCCACCAGTGTGCCTAAGACAACTTGTATGACCCACAGGGATGCAAGAATCTTGGGAGGTCTTAATAAGAAGATTCTATTGGCTAACTTCCATGGTGGTCATGAGTCTGTGACCGTCAACCCAACTGGAAAGCCTCAGTGTATGGCTGCTACAGCTATCCTAGAGCCCTTGACTGATCTGAGTCTGGGAGAAGACATCCCCAAGACGGGGGTCACCGACTCAGAAAAGCCTTGCTACACCAAGGATTGGTGGACAGAGGCCACACAGTCAAATAAAGTGCTCTGGGACTGTGGTGCAGTTTGCCGGAGCCCGGGATTGATGTAAGTTGTCTCTGACCAGAAGCTCGTACGGGAAGCCTGCAATAAGTTTAAGCAGCTGAGGGAACAGCTGTCTTACATCACCTTGCTTAGTACCCTCAGTACTAACGCAAATGGCAGAAAGGTATCACCCACGTAGTGACTCCGATACCCGCGTGTCAGGAGTCAGGATGCAAAGAATTGGTAGCTTGCGATCATCTATGGATGTGGACAGACCTACGTCCGGGAGGCTGAATGTTGTCTAGATCGCTCGGTCACCTGTAATAAGCATACCCATAATTTGGGTGCTTCACAAGGTGAGACGACAGATTGGCTATCATGTTCTCTTAGCCCAAAAGGTGAACGGACTGAAGGCTGACATGGTTCGTCTTGCACCAAGATAAGAGGAAGGATTCCAGAAACACCTGGACTTTGTTTGTTTGATGAGGGCTTAACCGCACCATGACAACGAGGGTCAAATTGTGCCTGAGAGATTAGATCATTCTAGAGGAAGGAAGGGAAAAAAACAGGGAAAGATTGAGAGAAATACGAGAACTAAATGTCAGAAAGCTGGGATCGAGAGAGGAGGTGCATGGGTGAAAAAACCAAAGAAGAGAGAGGGGGTGGGGGAGGAGGACTAAATATGGTTGTTGAGAGAAGCATGATGAAGGAAGGAGATAATCTTATCCTGATGGTTTTTCTGGAAAAACTCGGCAATTGAGTTGTGGGGAGCGAGGGTAGCTATGGGTAGGTTGTATATGGGGCAAGCAAGGAGAATGTGATGGACTGTGAGGGTGCAATGGCAATTGTTGCATGGGGTTACGGGGAGCCAATAAGGAGGTGGGAATTAGTGAGGTGAGTGTGACCTATTCTAAGACGGGTAATATGAACGTTGTCAACACGAGAAAGGTTGTTGATGGTGAGTTTGATCGGAATGGTGGGCTGGATGACGTGGAGTTTATTATCAATTTGGGATTCCCATGAGGTTTGCCAGCGGTCACGAACAAGGGAAGCGATAAGGGGTTTAATGTCAGAAAGGGTTTTAGGAAAAGGGGTAAGGAGGAAGTTGAGGGCAAGCTTTGTGGCTTCATCAGCTCTGTCATTGCCAGGGATGCCAACATGGCTGGGTATCCAGAAGAAAAGAATACTTTCCCTGCAGAGGGTGGGCAAAAGGATGTGAAGTTATCCCATTTAGGATTGAGTAAAGAAGTAAGAACAGCCTTGGAGTCAGAGAAGATGACAAAATGGCTGAGCAGAGAGTACTCAATAAAGTTGACGGCGAGGAGGATGGCCTTTGCCTCAGCTGAAAAGATGGACGAGTAGTCGAGAAGTCTGCTACTGAGGGCTATGTCTTGGATGACGGCAGCAGCAGCTGTCTTGTTGCCTTCCTTGGAGCCATCAGTATAGATGGAGGTGTAGTTTGAGAGTTGGTCTTTGATTTGGTTGTGAAGATTGATGAAGAGGTTAGGGTGGGTTTCGGTTTTGTGGTGAGTAGAGAGGTCCAGGTGGATAGAAGGGATGGGGGTGGCCCACGGAGGAAAAGTGGGCCAGGAGAAGGTGCCGAGAGTGGCGGGGTTGATGTCGAGATGGAAGAAGTCTGATTTATTGCGTAAGCTGAAGAGAGGGGATAGGGTTTTAGTCCTATTAAAGAGGGTGGAGAAATTGGGGTACCTAATGAGGTTGTAAACAGGGTTCTGGGTGTTGGTGAGGACTCTAAAAGCATAGGAGAGGCTAAGCTTTCTACATCTAAGTAGAAAGGGGGTTTCGTTGGCTTCAACATGAAGGCTGGTGATTGGGGAGGTCCTGTAGGTGCCCAGACAAAGCCTGAGAGCTTCATTTTGGATGGTGATGATGTGGTTGAGGTATGAGTTGTGAGAGACACAGTAGACAATATTGCCATAGTCAAGCTTGGCACGAATGGTGAGCCTGAAAATTCTGAGAAGAGCATGGCGGTTTACACCCCAAGTGGTGTTGGAGAGAAGGCGGATAATGTTGAGAGAGCTGTTGCATTTCAGTTTCAGGTTGGTGATGTGTTACTTGTAAGAGAGCTTGGGATCTAGAGTTAAACCCAGGAACTTCGTGTGTTCAACTTTAGGGATGCGATTACCATTGAACATGAGGTTCGGGTTGGGGTTGTCGAAATGACAGAAGTGCATGCAGACTGTCTTGTTTTGGGAGAATTCAAAACCATTGATGTTGCACCAGACTTGCAGCTGGTTGAGGCTGAATTGGAGTCTATTTTCGACAAGAGAAAAGCTAGGGGAGGAGTAGAAGATGGTGAAGTCGTCCACGTAGAGGGTACGTTTGATGTTGGGGCCAAGGTTGTCCGCGATATCATTAATGCTCAGCTTGAAGAGAGTGGGAGAGAGGATGCTGCCTTGGGGGACGACCTCTTCTTGGAGATAGGGGTTTTAGAGGATGTGGCCAATACGAACTTGAAACAAGTCGGTGAGAGGAAGTTTTGAATAAAGATGGGAAGATGGCCTCTGAGGCCAATGGTGTAAAGTTTGCGAATAATGCCATATTTCCAAGTAGTGTCGAAAGCTTTCTCGAGGTCGAAGAAAATGGCAATGAGTTGTTCCTTTTTTGCAAAGGATTTCCGGATAGCGGTGTCGAGCATAATTAACTGGTCTAGGCTATTGCGACATCTGGAAGCCGCTTGGTGAGAAGAGAGGATTCTGTTGGTCTCAAGGAACCAGTTTGGTCTCTGGTTAATGATCCTTTCCATAATTTTACAGAGACAGCAGGTAAGGGCAATGGGGTGGTAGCTGGAGGGGTCAGTACCGTCCTTCCCTGGTTTAGGAACGGGGGTGACAATAGCTGTCCTCCAAATAGAAGGAAAGGAGTGTGAGAACCAGATGTGGTTGAGGATGGTGAGTAGGGTAGTGGTGGCATTGTTGGGGAGGTGTTTCAGGAACTGGTAGGGGGTGTTATCTGGGACCTTGGATGGTTTGGTTTAATTCAGAAAGGGTGAGAGGGGTGGTGTAGCTTTCGGAGTTGTCGGAGAGAAAGGTGATACTCTGGGCTTCATCGCAAGCTCTTTTGGTTTTGGAAGCATTGGGGTAGTTGGCCGAGGGCGAGATGTTGCTAAAAGAGGCGGCGAGGTGGTTAACAATGTCCTTTTTCGCAGTGAGAAGGTCACAATTCCAGGAGAGATGAAAGACTTGCCCACCCTACCATGGAAGCTGTTAACCATTCTCCAAATCTTCTTAGTGGGGGTATTGGTGGTGAGAGAAGAGATGAAGTTGTTCAAAGTGTTGGTTTCACTGTCCTTGATAGTGCACCTAGACTTGGCACAGCTGATGCAAAAGAGGTTGATGTTGTGGGTAGTCGGGTTAGTTTTGAAGTTCCTGAGGGCCCTTTTTCTGTTCTTGATGGCGGTTTTGCAGTCATCAGAGAATCAGGGGTTATAGGGGAGGTGATTAGGGGGTTTAAAGGTTTTGAGAATTGAGCAGGTGGCAATGTTGATAAGGATACTACTAAAGTTTGACATGGGATCCTCACCCTCCAGGAGATAGGGGGTGAGGTGTGAGTCACAGAGGGTTTCAAAGAGGGGCCAGTCAGCCGCTCAAGGTTCCAATTGGGGGTGTGGTCAGTGGGGGTTTGAAGGTTAGAGTGTATAAGGAGACGGGAATGGTCACTATCACAGAGATCAGCAGTGACCTTCCAGCTAAAATCAAGGAGGAGGTTGGGGGAACAGATAGACAGGTCAATACAGGTGAGGGAGCCTGTGGCAGGGTGAAGGTAGGTCTGGGAGTTAGTGTTGAGCAAAGAGAAGCTGTGCAGTCGAAGAGTGTTTTCAATGAGCTTGCCTCTGGGGGTGGTGGTATTGAAGCCCAACAGGGGGTTGTGGGCATTGAAGTCACCAAGAAGGATGAAGGGGGAGGGGAGCTGAGACACCAGGTTGTTAAGGCTGGCTGGCTGAACGTTAGCGTTGGGGGGAGATAGATATTGCAAAGAGTGAAGGTTCTGTGGAGGGAGATAGACATACAGATGGCCTGAAGGTCGGTGTTCACATGAACAGGGTTGTGTGGGATATCGTGTCTAACGAGAATGGAGACGCCTTACAGGCCCTGTCGGCGTCGACTTAATGTTTGTGATAGCAAGCGAAGTTGTTGAGGAAATAATGATCAGTGGTTTTCAAGGTTTCTTGTGGGCAGAAGACGACCGTGTTGAAGGTGGTGGCCAGAAGGTCAATTTCTTCAGAATTGGCCTTAAGGCACCTTATGTTCCATTGTATAATGTTGTGAATGTTATTGTAATTGTTTTTGTTGCACACCATAAGGAGGCAGGGGGTTATCTTGAGGAAAATCTGTTGGGTCTTAGTTGGCTTATTTTTCCCTTTGGATCTGTCCCTGTTTCTTTGGGAACGGTTGTTTTTGAAAGTTGGACGAGAAGTATGTTCGGTAATCGAACAATCCATGTTTTCTTCCGTGTCATATGTGTGGGTTTGGATGGTGGGCACTGGGCTGTTTGTTGATTGGTTGTTTGTTGGTTTGTTGTTTGTTGATTGGATGATTGATAGCCAGGTTGACTTGAGTTTGATGTTTGATGGCATTAGAGGTGTTGAGGTGGGGGATGGCGGGAGTCTTAGAAGAGGAAGGAAGGGTAGGGAGAGATGTGGTGGTGGTGAAAGTGGTTTGGGTATTGGTGTGGTTGGGTTGCTGGCAAAGGTGATGGGCTTAGGACTGGGTAAGAAGAGTCAGGTGAGGTCTGTTTGGGTATGTTATTCAGTTTTAGTTGTGTTAGGGTGGGGGAGGGGGCGATATTGGTGTTAGAGGAGACTGTGCTCGAGTAGGATGGTTTAGTGTGGAGAGAAGAGAGAAATTGCTTCCTGGCCTTTAGGTAAGTGATGTTGGGATTAAGGGTTTTTAATTTGGTTATTTATTTTTCTTTGAAGCCAGGTGGGGCAGTCTTTTGAGAAGGAGGGATGGTTAGCTGGATAAGTACCATCGCAATTGGTGCAGTGTGGGGTGCTGGTGCAGGAGGTGCTGTCATGGTCCAGGGCTCCACAGATGCCACAGCGCACTTGGCTGAGGCAGGAGATTTTACCATGGCCATACCTATGGCACTGATGACAATGGAAGGGGTTAGGTAAATAAGGGGTGACTGGGATTCTCAGGTACCTGGCAGTGATGTGGGAGGGCAGAGTTGGTTTGGTGGAAAACGTCAGGAAGATGGTATTGGTAGGTGTTATGGCACCGTCTCTCTAGAGGACGAGACGACGGGCTTCAATAATGTATTGGTTGGTAAGTTCCTCTACGAGATCTTTATCGGTCAAGTAAGCTAGGTCTCTGGTTCTGATCACACCTTTGCTGGAATTTAGGGAACGGTGGGGGTGACTGTAATGTCAATACTAGTATTGGCTAGGGTTTTCGTGGTGAGGAGGGTAGTGGCTTAAGTGTCTCTAAAGCAGTGCACCAGGAGATCGCCGGATCTGAGGGTGGAGACCTTGGGGAGGACACTGACAAGGCCTTGGAGCGCTTTGTGAATTAAAAAAGGGGAAACTTTTCTCAAACTATCTTGTTTATTGGTGGCCTGTATTATTATAATTTATGGGATTGGGGCTGAATAATGGTCAATAGAGGTAGCAGGTGGATCACGAGGAGGGGAGGGAGGGTCAAGGCATAAGCGTTTCGTCATGATGAAGAAAAAAAAAAACAAGGGCCGAGAGACAGATGCCCATCCACAGAGAAAAAATCCCGGGAAATGAAATATAAAACAAAATTTAGGTGGTAAAGTGCAAGGTGAAATGAAAAGGAATGCATAGTTGGAGAGAACATAAATAGCAATCACATCACTCTCAACACACAAAAAAAGGACTTTGTTCCTCCCTCTCTGAAAAGAGAGACCACAACAGTGGTGCTACGACGGTGCATATCTGAACTGTTTTGCTCAGTACTTGAGGTGAAAAATGTAAAAGTGCCCGGCATACTGCCTGTGAATATACAAAGTACCTGCCAGAGATCATGCGATTGGGGATCACGTTAAGTGTGTTCCCCACTGCGTCCAAGACGCATCCGTCACCGCTGACAGTGAAGGTCTGATGGGTGGAGACTTCACTCCTCATGACTGGTGTGAGTGTTCACACCACCACTAAACGTGGGGCCACCGTCTGAAGGTATGGAGCAGGGGTATCGAGGTGTCCTGGATGAGACCACCTAAGGTCTAGCAGAAGGAGACGTAGGTCCCTCATGTGAAACTTGGACATCAGGACTCCATCCACCAGACTGGCTAAGCGGCCTATAGGAGCATCATCAGCCAGTCTCTCGCCCGAGATGTTCGCTGGGAGAGGAGGAAAACCACTATTACCTCCACAGCTAGTACTCTCTCCTCTGTGGGCCATAGGTGGCCGTGTGCAAAGTGCAGGACGGCCGAGGTCTGGAATGGCATGATGGAAGGGTCCCTCTTCTTGAGGGAGTGGTCGGCCACTCTGGAGATAACTGGTGTCTCCATGGGAGATCTTGGTCGTCTAGGAGACCATCTTCAGCCCGAGGAGTAGATTTTAAAGACTCATTCCCGAGACTGGCATAGTTGGGGGATGGTTGAAAGTACAAATTGGTTGCTGCTGGCCGGTGGTGCATAGAAAGCACCAAGACTGAAACCTGGATTTAAGCAGCCCATGAAGTCAGGAGCAATCCTTCCATGGATTAAGTCTATGTTTCTTCCTATGTCCACGCCTAGGCTTAGGTGGAAAGGAAGATAGTGAGAAGTAAGGAAGGACAGAAACTGTCCTCTCTGTTTGTGCTTTCTGTTTCTTTCTCAATCCCTACTCTGCGACCTGCTGCACTGTGGAGAGGACGGGAGGAGAAAAGTGAGCGAAATGCCGGATGTTGGCGAAACCCGCAGGAGAGGCCCCATCTGGAGTGCTGCTGAGCATGGTGGAGGAGGAGGAGACTGGGAAAGAGGACAGTCAATCAGTGCTTCCCTTCTCTGCACTCATGGTGCCTTTTTTTAAGTGCAGTTCGTTGAGCCACGCGTGGTCTTGCCATGCCACTACGTCTCAGTCATTGCAAGTCTGCAGGATATCACATGATCAGCTAGCATAGCACGACTCACGGGTATACCCTGGGTGGAGTTAACCAACCTTTTGCCATTGCTGCACCTGGGTACGTCCATGGTGCGCCTGGCTTTGCTGGACGCCCTACTTAGGTTGTCCATGACGCCAGTAAAGTGCCGTGATAATTAGGAAATTTTTCAGGCCATTACCTCCGATAAGTTGTTTTAAATTAGGGTTAACGTACGCCGTATACGTACAAGAGTAAAACTGTGGAGCCCATGGTTACAGCTATGGAGAAGTATAAGGAGACCGTTGTCTTCAGATAGTGTCAGCATACAAACAAAATAATTCCTGAGACACTACGCACTGACCGAGGAGCAATGTGGCAGGTGTAAATGCACGTGTAACCTCGCATTCTCAAAGTCTGACGTTAGAGTAACAACGTATGAAAAATGGGTCTTAGCAGATCAAAGTGAACAGTAGGAAGGAAAACTGTCTCCTCGTTACATTGTTCAGGTGCTCACTGTAGATGCAAGACCTTGCTGGTGCGAGTCTAGGTTGGCTACAAATTAAATTTGTTTAATACACATATGAGTAAACCTGGCTGGTCGTAAAGACCCACGTGGTTGAAAAGTGTACAGACACAACTTTGTGGGTCTGACTGGTACTATTAACTCTGGTTAACGACTTGAATGGCAGGCCGTTAACGTATGCAGTATACTATACGGGCCACTAACTGCGTAAGGCTTTAAGCCATAAGATGGCTTTGAGTCATAAGAACGTGGAACCATAAGCTATTGACTACGGCCGTGGAGATAACTAGCACCATATGCAGTAAGGACCATTAACTTATGAAAGTACATTTAGGTTAATCTAAATAAGTCAGGCGGATTTGGGCCATAGTTTCATGAAATTGTTCACTTCTTGATAAAAGCATGAAACTTAGCACAGTTATAGGAAATGCCATTAGACACAATGTTAGATGTGGAGCCACCACAAATTCAACTCATGGTTGCCATGGCAACCAATTTTTTCAATTTTAGCAAATAATTGATGTCAAAACTTGCAATGCAATTTTCCATGTAAATGACCTAGAAGTATGTAATCAAGTTGCATACATGATACTATCTACACAAGGATGGCACCAGTAGGTGATAGGGTGGTGGTCATCCTTCCTCCGCACCCCAAATCTCAAATTTTCGCTGGTTCTAGCATATTATCGATGGAAACGAAACCCAGCATTCTGACTCAGAATTATAAAATTGTTATTTAAATGATGGTACAAAGGGATGATGCCAACAACTAATTTTGGCTGGTCCCTACCCCCTCCCTTTCTCTCCCTCCCCAACACCCACATATACGATTGATCAAAAGTTAGCCAATTCTGGCATATTACATTACCAAAAATGGATGCCAAAAATAGGAAATATAATTCTGCTTATGAAATATCCAAAATAAAGTATTAATGTTGCCAAAATGATATACAAGTGTGGGTGGTATGGGGTGGGGTTCATGCAGCAAAGAAATCTAGTCCCCTTAAAACAATATAAAACATGTTAAACTTAAGTAAAATGCTTTTCAATTTCAACCACTTTTTTGTTAAAACCAGGCCCCATTGGGCCAGGAATCCTGACTGCCTGATCCCACCTTGATATTAGACAATCCAATTTTCCTTGATATGTTGCTTGTTAGTTTGTATGAGCAGTCAATCAGTCAGTCACATATTTTGATTGTCTCTAAAAAGCAGTGGTTCTTTATAAGGTAAGTTTGACAATTATGGAGTAAAAAATGTGTTTAGTTATGAGAATTCAATTCAATAAGTCTTAATAACCCAGAATTATATTTTAACGTTTGCTTCAGTAATAAAAGTCATTTCATTCTTCGAAGCCTTAGCTTTTTGGGATGTTAACCAACATATGATGAGCAGCCACATGGCTTAGCTTTTTCATGCAAAGCAGGTGCTCAAAATAGTATGTTTTTCAATCTTGTATTTATCTTATAATCAGGAAATGGCTCTTAAGTGCTTGTTGCAATTTATTCCATCTGTATATGAGATTTATTTCATGATATGATCGTTTACTTAATGATATATGCTTAATTTCTGTCAAGTTTAAAAAAAATGTTTAACTATTTTGTTATAAGATACCTATTGCGTGATAAGTAAGATATATTGTGCAAATTGTCTTAATGTACAAAGGTCAAGTACCAAACTTTGACCTCATGTTATTAATAGTTAGTGTATAGGTATAGTCAGATGGGCCAAGTTGAAGCTGATAACATGCATACAGAAGTAATTTGTATGTGTGGGTGTGTGTGTGTATGAAGATACACTGATGAATAAATTTTAAGGTATTTCAAAGTTAGCATATATCATACCAAGCTTTTTCAAAGTAAGCATGTTGCAGCAATTATTAGATGGGAATGTTTTGTCATGGTTTTTATTTTTTACTTTTTGAATAAAACTTAACTGTATACTATTCAAAAGATTTAGAATAGTGCTAAAGTATTTTATACTGTCTACACCTCACACCCTTATATCTTAATAATTTACTTGAAAGTATCAATTTTACCCCTTCAGGTGCAACTTTGCATGTAGAAGCCAAATTGGGGAACATAAGACTCAATACACCTTCGCTATGTCACAGCAACAAGATGACGCAGCTTATGAGCCAGGTCCGTCAAAACAAGAAACAAACAGCAGGCGCAGCACCGATTGGGCGTTGTGTGCATTGTGTCAGAGTACCACAAATGACGCACTTACAAACCCAAAGGACTCAACGCTACATACTATTTATGGTTATAGGACTCTGGTAGAAAATATTACTCGTTTCAATCAATTTGATGATCTGCCAATACAACTTGACGTTGAAAGATTAGATGTGGGACATGGTATTGAATTGACTCTCTCAGAAAACAATGCATGTTGGCACAAGTCTTGTTATCTAAAGTTCAATAATACTAAACTGGAATGAAGATGTTAGTCCAGTTTGCAAGCTAGCTGTGCAGAGGGGTGTTGGTCCCGACTTTGGGTTTGATGGTGTGAAGTTTGTTACTGGTTTCGTAATTTCAGGAGTTTTGCCAGGTTTTGTTGATGTAGTTGGAGATGGAGAGACGGAGGTCTGAGTGTGGAATAGGAAAAGGAGAGATATAATTTGACAGAGTTTTGATGGTGGCTCTGGTGGCTCTTTCATTGCCAAGGATGCCGACGTGGGTGGGAAACCAGAAAAAGATAATTTTCTTTCCTAGGGAGAAAAAGAGTGTGGAGTTTGTTGAGGATTTGTAGAATGAGAGGGTTGGGCCAGAGCATGTTGAGGATGCCAGTGAGGGCGAATTTAGAGTCGGAGAAGATGACAAAACGGGAGCGGAAGGAGAGTTCTATGAAGTTTAAGGCTAGGAGGATGGCTTTCGCCTCGGCAGAGTAGAGGTGCCATCGAGTAGCCTTGAGGAGAGGGTGAGACCGGGACAGGCAGCGGCGGCTGCAGAAGAGCTTTTCGGTGTGGAGCCATCGGTCAAGAGGAAGGAGTAGTCGTGGAAATTTCTACTGAGTTGGCAGTATTTGGAGTGGAAGAAGGATGGGTTGTGAAGAGCTTTCCTAAAGGAGGAAAGACCAAGGTACACCTAATGGGGAGGGGGGGGGGATGAATAGTCCAGGTGGGTGTAGGTAGGATGGTGTATCTGGCGATCGAGAAAATGTTGACGTTGGCTTTGGAGAAGTGGGAGTGCATCCGAATCCTATAAGGTGGGGGGATGCGTTTGTTGAGATTGAAGAGGTTGGTGAAGGACGGAGATTGGATGGAATGGAAGCAAGGGTTATGTGGATTGATAAGGATGCATACAGCAAAGGAAGGGCCGGCCTTCGTGCATCGGAGGTCGAAGGGGAGTTCATTAGCCTCAACGTGGAGACTGGTGATAGGGGAAGTGTGAGTGGTGCCAAGGCAAAGCCTTAGGGCAGTGTTCTCAGTGACCTCCAGGTGTATAAAGTAAAATTTACGGGTGGGCGAAGATGAAATTGCCATAATCCAGCATGGATCTGAAGAGGGAGCGATATAAGGTGAGCAGAGTGAGCCAGTTTGCTCCCCAGTCAGTGCTTGAGAGGACCTTGAGGAAATTGAGGATTTTGTGGCATTTTGTTTTGAGGGAGTTGATGTGGGGGGGAGATAGGAAAGTTTGGAGTCAATAGTGATTCCGATGAAGCGAGAACTGTCTTTACTGGGGATTATGGAACCTTTGAGGCAGAGATTGAGGCAGAGGAAGAAGGAGTTGCTGTTGTTATAATAGATGAGAACAGTCTTGTCTTTTGAGAAGTTGAAACTGTTAGAGTTGGAGTCGCTCCAGTGAGCCAGACTATCCAGACAGTGTTGTAGGTTATTTTGGAGAGTATGGAAGCATGGATAGGATGTGTAGATAGTGAAATCAACGACATAGAAAGAGCTTTTGATGTTGGGGGTGAGAGTTTTGGTGCTGCTGTCAATTTTGAGGATAAAGAGAGTGGGGGAAAGGATGCTGCCTTGGAGGACACCCAGGTGTTGGGTGTGCCTTTGAGAGTAGGTGTTACCGATGCATACTCAGAAGTGGTGGAAGTGGAGGAAGTTCTGGATGTAAGGTGAAGAGGGAGCCTCTGAAGCCAGAGAAGTGGAGGTCCTTGAGGACACCATACTGCCACGTGATGTCGAAGGAATTTTTGAGGTCGAAGGAGATAGAGATGGCGTAATGATTTCTGACCAAGGCTTTACGGATGAAGGTGTTAAGTTTGAGGACGTGGTCCAGGCAGTTTCGGTTTTTTTATGAAGCCATTTTGAGTGAGGAGAGGATGAAGTTTCTCTCGAGGTACCAGCAGAGTCTGTAGTTAACCATACATTCCAAAATCTTACAGAGGCAGGAGGTAATAGCAATGAGTCTGTAGTTTTTTGGGTTGGATCTGCCTTTGTAAGTTTCGGGGATTGGGGTGATGATGGCCTCTCTCCAAGTAATGGGGAAAGAATTTGAAGACCACAGGTAATTGTAAATCTTGAGGAGTGTTTCGAGGGAGTTTCTGGGGAGATTTTTGAGTAGATTGTAGTAGATGCCGTCAGGGCCTTGAGAGGAGGACCTGGATTTTTTGAGGGCGGACGAGAGCTCAAAGAAGGTGAAGGAGATTGTAGTTTTCCTGATTGTTGGACTGGAAGTTAGGAGGATTCTTTTCAGCCTCAATTTTCTGTTTGCGGAAGGAGTGAGAAAGATTGTCATTGAGGAGATATTGGCGAAAGTGGAGGCCAGGCAGTCGGTGATGTCTCTGAGGTCTGTGATTTTGGTGTTGTTGTGGATAAGGTCAGATATGTTGTTGGAAGAGCTTTTCCCTTTGAAGTTACGGATCATATTCCAGACCTTGGAAGGGGCAGTCTGGAGATCCAGGGACAAGACATAGGTTTCCCAGGAGACTTTTTTGCTGAGTTTAATAGTCTTCCTGGCTTTGGCTCTGAGGATGCGAAAGTTGTCAAGGTTTTGGGGTGTAGGGTGGGTTTTAAAGAGACAGAGGGCTTTGTTCTTGAGGGAGATGGCTTTTTTACAGTCGGTGGTGAACCAGGATTATAAGTTTTGTGGGGTGAAGGTGGAAGTGGGGATAGTGAAATTGGCAACCTCTAAGAGTTTGGAGGTGAAGAGAGAGACGGGATGATTGGAGAGGAGAATGTCATTAGTGATGGAGATATTGCACAGAGTGGAGTAGAGGCCCCAGTCTGGGTGCTGGAATCTCCAGTTGGTTGGGAAGAGGTGAGACAAAGAGGTTGGGGTGGAGATGAAGATGGGGGTATGGTCACTCCCGCAGAGTGAAGGGTGAATCCTCCAGTCCGAGAAGTCAACAAAGAGCGAGGGGTCGCAGATGGAGAGGTCGAGGTTGGTGAAAGTGCCAGTGCCTGGGTGTAAGTAAGTGGGGGAGCCGTCATTAAGCAGGCAAAGGTTGTGGTGGTTCAGCAGACTTTCAATGTGTTTCCCTCTGACAGTAGAAATAGAGGAACCCCCAAAGGGAGTTGTGAGCATTGAAATCACCCGTCAGGATGAAAGGCTTGGGAAGTTAGGAGATGAGATCGCCAAGATAAGAGAAGGGTAAAGGGGGGGATGTAAGGGCTGCAAAAAGTGACGGTTTTGTGTAGGGTCATGAGACGGCAAGTAGCCTGAAGGTCAGATTGGATAGGATAATAAAATGGGATCCCGTGTACCCTGGAATGGGGATGGAGTCGGGGGAAGAGAGGAAAGTCTCCTGTAGGCAGATAAATGCTGGGGTTGAAAGTAGAGATCAGAAATTTGACTTCTTCGAAGTTGGCGGAGAGACCGCAACAATTCCATTGTTCGATGTCTGCCATTTTAGAGGTGACGAGGGGAAGGCGGGGGAGGGGGAAGGACCCTAATGGGGGGCCCGAATCCGAAGGGGGTTGTCCGACCTTCATGTCTTGGAAGGGGTTGTGATCAATGAAGGGAAGGGTAAAAGAGGAAAAAAGTTTGATTGAGGAGTCTTCCCTGTCACTGAGGGGTAATCTGGGGGGATTTGTGTTGTGGAGATGGTGTTTTGAGTTGGGAAGGCTTGGTTTGGTTTGGTTCGATGAGGGGGTTCTGTTGGTGTTGAGTTGAGTTTTTTGGTTTGAGTGGTGGGGGTAGAGGGTAAGGATGCGGAAGTTGGGGGTGGTCCGTGATGGTTGGCAGGGGATCTGTGGATGTTTTGTGGGTTGCCTCTGGTTATTCGACATGTTGAGGTGGTCTTATGAGAGTTGAGATCTTTTGGGGGGTTGTTCTCAGTGAAAAGGTTTTCCCTTGGGTGGGGGAGGGATGCAACGTGGTGGTGAGAGAGACCTGAGGTGTTGGTGGATGAGGAACAGGTAGAGGGGGATTGGGCGTGGATGGAAGGGGGGTAGAAGCGTTTTATCTCTGAGTGGAAAATTGGTCGACCCAGGTTATGACAGTCTGGATGCCCCTGGAGATAGTGCGGGTGGGTGGAAGGGTGGGAGGGAGATAGTACGGGTGGGTGGAAGGGTGGGGTTATGTTGGTGATTGTGGTGGTAGTGGAGGTAGGGTTGGAGTGGGTGATGACTTGGGAATAGGTGCGGGTATTTTGCTTGAGTTGGTTTAGGAATTTAGAGTCTTAAGATCGTTTTGGCCTCAGGATAGAAAACATTTTGAAGGGTCTTTATCCTAGATACCTCTTTCTCTCTGATCCACTTGGGGCAGGAGTTTGAGAAGGCGGAGTGATCTCTAGAGCAATTTACGCAGCTGGGTACATTGTTGCAGGTAGTGGTATCATGGGAGGGGGAGCCGCAAGAGGCACAGCAGGGTTGGGAGCGGCAGTTGCTTTTACTGTGGCCATACCTTTGGCATTTCTGGCATCTGAGGGGACTTGAAATGTAGAACGGGAACATTGAGGTAGCCGACGTGGAAGGAGGAAAAGGGAGGGGGTGTTGAAAGTAAGGAAATAAGTGCTGGTTTGTATGGTCGTATTGTTGCGGGTGAGGGAAAGCCGCTGGACGTCTGTGACGCCCTGCGACTCGAGTTCAGTTTTGATTTTCTCGGGGGGTACCTTGAAGATCAGGGCATTTAATGACTCCCCTAAAGGAGTTGAAATAACGGTGAAGGGAGGGGGAGATATTGACTTTGGTGTTGGCGAGGGTAGTGGAAGCTAGGAGGAGTTTTGATTGGGTGGAGGTAGAACATTTGATAAGGAGGTCTCCAAATCTAAGGTGTTTTGTGGAAGGACACATGATAAACCTTTTAAGACTCTGGGACCAAACGTAGAGTTGCCTTTCAGTTCATGCTAACATTCATCTCCCATCTCAACTTTTAAAGAGAATACTTTTGTATTTAGTTGATTTGATTGATACTCTTTGATCTAACATTTAATGGGAGAAGCACTATATAAGCATTGTTTCTTATCATTTTGTTACTATGGTTTCAAATCAAAATGTCATTTTAAGGTGTTACTAAAAAAAAATAAGTTTCTAAACCAGGGATACAACATCTAACATATTCACTCACATAGAGTATCATTAATTGGATGCATGTCAGAACAATTAACTCCCATGACTCCCATGGCTGTATATGCAAACAAATTGTGATGTACTATAGGAAAAGCCGATAGCTCATTTTATTTCTATGACTCTTAAAACTTCTTTGTTAAATTTCTGTCCTTGAAAAATGTTTGACATTTCTTTTCCAATTGGATGCTAAAAATCCAAACCTCGTTGTTAGTGGCAGCTGCTCTTCTTTAGATTAATGTCATGTGATCATAGGATAATAGACACAGAGGAAGAGTCATGGGGGTGAGGGGGGAAGGTCTGCAAATTCATACTTCAAATAACGTTTTGATATTCTTAAACCTGTTCCTCTTTCCATGGTTGCTGAGAGATTTTAAACTAACAAATAATGCCCCCAAAAACTTCCAAGGTGAAAGTTTAACTATTTGGTCCAGTTTACTGGTACCCCTTAATGAAAGGCCAAACTTGTAATAAGGACACAAGCAGGGCATTTGTAGCAAGCATGCAAATGGGACCTTTGTCAGCATGCTGAAAGGTGCTTCAGCAGTCTTGCATGTATAAGCTTGTTGCAGCTGCTTGCAGTGACCTTGTAAGCTCACCACTTCTATATAAAAGAAAATCCCTTTCTTGAAAAAACCATGCAACAAATGGCTCATGATATTAAGCACCTTCAGATATCCCTACTTCAGTAAACTGAATAAAACAATAAACATAAAAGAGAAAAATATTCGCCTAACCAATATAAGAGAAACAAAAACCAGAGTGCTTAATGATGATGATGTGGGAGGTTCAATTAAAAGCAGTTTGCCATTCAAGGCAGCTAAAATAATCTTCTTTCTGCCGGAATGACAGCTATATGGCTTCAAGATACATGTAGGTTGTTTTTATGCCCTCCCAGCAATCTCTGACATTTCTGGATATTTGGAAGCAGCTACTAATCATCTTCAGTTCAGTTCATCAATGGAGGATAGGGAAAGGAGTTCTGTGGTCAATCATAAAGGACAATTACACAAACAAACAAGTCAAAATTCATGTTTATATTTTGTTAACAGTCTGTACCAATGTCACATTTTTTCAGATTGGGGGTATGATTGAGAGGTTGATTAGGAGGATGATTGAGAGGTTGATTGGGAGGATGATTGGGAGGATTGAGAGGTTGATTGGGAGGATGACTGAGAGGTTGATTGGGAGGATGATTGGGAGGATTGAGAGGTTGATTGGGAGGATGACTGAGAGGTTGATTGGGAGGTTGATTGAGAGGTTGATTGGGAGGATGAATGAGAGGATGAATGAGAGGATGATTGGGAGAATGATTGGGAGGATGATTGGGAGGATTGAGAGGTTGATTGGGAGGATGACTGAGAGGTTGATTGGGAGGATGATTAAGAGGTTGATTGGGAGTATGATTGGGAGAATGATTGGGAGGATGATTGAGAGGATGATTGGGAGGTTGATTAGGAGTATGATTGGGAGAATGATTGGGAGGATGATTGAGAGGATGATTGGGAGGTTGATTAGGAGGATGATTGAGAGGATGATTGGGAGGATGATTGGGAGGATTGAGAGGTTGATTGGGAGGATGACTGAGAGGTTGATTGGGAGGTTGATTGGGAGGATGAATGAGAGGATGAATGAGAGGATGATTGGGAGAATGATTGGGAGGATGATTGGGAGGATTGAGAGGTTGATTGGGAGGATGACTGAGAGGTTGATTGGGAGGATGATTGAGAGGTTGATTGGGAGGATGAATGAGAGGATGAATGAGAGGATGATTGGGAGAATGATTGGGAGGATGATTGGGAGGATTGAGAGGTTGATTGGGAGGATGACTGAGAGGTTGATTGGGAGGATGATTGAGAGGTTGATTGGGAGGATGAATGAGAGGATGAATGAGAGGATGATTGGGAGAATGATTGGGAGGATGATTGGGAGGATTGAGAGGTTGATTGGGAGGATGACTGAGAGGTTGATTGGGAGGATGATTGAGAGGTTGATTGGGAGGATGAATGAGAGGATGAATGAGAGGATGATTGGGAGGATGATTGGGAGGTTGATTGGGAGGATGATTGGGAGGATTGAGAGGTTGATTGGGAGGATGACTGAGAGGTTGATTGGGAGGATGATTGAGAGGTTAATTGGGAGGATGATTGGGAGGATGATTGAGAGGCTGATTGGGAGGATGATTGGGAGAATGATTGGGAGGATCATTAGGAGGATGATTGAGAGGTTAATTAGGCGGATGATTGGGAGGATGATTGAGAGGCTGATTGGGAGGATGATTAGGAGGACGATTGAGAGGTTAATTGGGAGGATGATTGGGAGGATGATTGGGAGGATGAATGAGAGGATGAATGAGAGGATGATTGGGAGGATGATTGGGAGGTTGATTGGGAGGATGATTGGGAGGATTGAGAGGTTGATTGGGAGGATGACTGAGAGGTTGATTGGGAGGTTCATTGGGAGGATGAATGAGAGGTTCATTGGAAGGAGGATTGAGAGGATGATTGAGAGGATGATTGGGAGGATGATTGAGAGGTTGATTGGGAGTATGATTGGGAGAATAATTGGGAGGATGATTGGGAGGATTAAGAGGTTGATTGGGAGGATGACTGAGAGGTTGATTGGGAGGATGATTGAGAGTATGATTGGGAGAATGATTGGGAGGAGGATTGGGAGGATTGAGAGAGGTTGATTGGGAGGATGACTGAGAGGTTGATTGGGAGGATGATTGAGAGGTTGATTGGGAGGATGAATGAGAGGATGAATGAGAGGATGATTGGAGAATGATTGGGAGGATGATTGGGTGGATTGAGAGGTTGATTGGGAGGATGACTGAGAGGTTGATTGGGAGGATGATTGAGAGGTTGATTGGGAGGATGAATGAGAGGATGATTGAGAGGCTGATTGGGAGGATGATTGAGAGGATTGAGAGGTTGATTGGGAGAATGATTGAGAGGTTGATTGGGAGGATGGTTGGGAGGTTGATTGGCAGGATGATTGGGAGGATGATTGAGAGGTTGATTGGGAGGATGATTAGGAGGATGATTGGGAGGCTGATTGGGAGGATGATTGGCAGGATGATTAGGAGGATGATTGGGAGGATGATTGGGAGGTTGATTGGGAGGATGATTAGGAGGATGATTGAGAGGTTAATTGGGAGGATGATTGGGAGGATGATTGAGAGGCTGATTGGGAGGATGATTGGGAGGATGATTGGGAGGATTGAGAGGTTGATTGGGAGAATGATTGAGAGGTTGATTGGGAGGATGGTTGGGAGGATGGTTGGGAGGTTGATTGGCAGGATGATTGGGAGGATAATTGGGAGGATGGTTGGGAGGTTGATTGGCAGGATGATTGGGAGGATGATTGAGAGGTTGATTGGGAGGATGATTGGGAGCTTGATTGGGAGGATGATTGGGAGGATGATTCAGAGGTTGATTGGGAGGATGATTGGGAGGATTGAGAGGTTGATTGGGAGAATGATTGAGAGGTTGATTGGGAGAATGATTGAGAGGTTGATTGGGAGGTTGATTGGGAGGATGATTGGGAGGATGATTGAGAGGATGATTGAGAAGATGATTGGGAAAATGATTGGGAGGATGATTGGGAGGATGATTAGGAGGATGATTGGGAGGATTGGGAGGTTTATTGGGAGGATGATTGGGAGGATGATTGGGAGGATGATTAGGAGGATGATTGGGAGATGATTGGGAGGTTTATTGGGAGGATGATTGGGAGGTTGATTGGGATGATTAGGAGGATGATTGGGAAGATGATTGGGAGGTTGATTAAGGCTGATTGAGAGATTTGGGAGGATGATTGGGAGGATGATTGAGAGGCTGATTGGCAGGATGATTGGGAGGATGATTGGGAGGATGATTGGGAGGTTGATTAACTGGATGATTGGAAGGATGATTGAGAGGATTGAGAGGTTGATTGAGAGGATGATTGGGAGGATGATTAGGAGGTTGATTGGGAGGATGATTGGGAGGTTGATTGGGAGGATGATTGGGAGAGTGAATGAGAGGTTGATTGGGAGGATGATTGGGAGGATGATTGGGAGGATGGTTGGGAGGTTGATTGGGATGATTGGGAGGATGATTAAGAGGTTGATTGGGAGGATGATTGGGAGGTTGATTGGGAGGATGATTGGGAGGATGATTGAGAGGATGATTGAGAGGATGATTGAGAGGATGATTGGGAGGATGATTGGGAGGATGATTGGGAGAATGATTGGGAGAATGATTAGGAGGATGATTGGGAGGTTGATTGGGAGGATTGGAAGGTTTATTGGGAGGATGATTGAGGGTTGATTGGGATGATTAGGAGGATGATTGGGAAGATGATTGAGAGGTTGATTGGGAGGATGATTAGGAGGATGATTGGGAGGTTGATTGGGAGGATTGGAAGGTTTATTGGGAGGATGATTGAGAGGTTGATTGGGATGATTAGGAGGATGATTGGCAAGATGATTGGGAGGTTAATTGGGAGGATGATTGGGAGGATGATTGGGAGGTTGATTAACTGGATGATTGGGAGGATGATTGAGAGGTTGATTGAGAGGATGATTGGGAGGATGATTGGGAGGTTGATTGGGAGGATGATTGGGAGGTTGATTGGGAGGATTGGGAGGATGATTAGGAGGTTGATTGGGAGGATTGGGAGGTTTATTGGGAGGATGATTGGGAGGTTGATTGGGATGATTAGGAGGATGATTGGGAAGATGATTGAGAGGTTGATTGGGAGGCTGATTGGCAGGATGATTGGGAGGATGATTGGGAGGATTGAGAGGTTTATTGGGAGGATGATTGGGAGGTTGATTGGGATGATTAGGAGGATGATTGGGAAGATGATTGAGAGGTTGATTGGGAGGTTGATTGGCTGGATGATTGGGAGGATGATTGGGAGGATGATTAGGAGGATGATTGGGAGGTTGATTGAGAGGTTGATTGGGGTTTTCTTCCACCCTGCCGCTATTTTCTTCCACCCTGCCTCTATATTTTTCCACCCTGCCCCTTTTTCCACAAATCATTTATACTTTTCACTAAAATAATTTTTTGAGGATTACTTTGCCTTCTTTTTATGCTGTTTATGGTCCACTACTATAAAAAGAAGTAGAGACACTACTCGTACTGATTCACATTTGAAGTGCCTCAAACGTCATGTCATCACACAGCCCTTGTATTCTTGTAAATGTCTTTTTTTTTCGTTGGCACGCTGCCCATATCTGGGTCAAGGCTTCAAGCTTTGGGTGTGAGATACTTCTAGGTACTTGAAGCAAAGCAAACAAATGAAATGGATCATACCTTTTGCTGTCAAAATTGGTTCCAGGCATGTCAAAGTCATCAGCATACTTGTCTTCATCATCCTCTCGGTCGCTTCCTTCTCCCTAAATGAGAAACAAAAGCAGAATAGCCACATGACATGGGAAGGCTTCAAAAGGTACTGCTTCAGTGATTAAGAGGATTTCTTAACGCGTTTACTCACAAGGGGAGGGACATATCACAACTGGATTATATAACCCGTTTACCGTCGACTGTGGAGGCATATCAGTGCCGATCGGCGGCAAATAAAAGGGGTGCTAAACAAAAGATACGCTTACCGCGGTAAGTGCGGTAGTTTAGTAGCGCTAAACGCGATAACCGTGCGTTAGATCTAACCTGTACTGTATGGAAGGCACAAGGGTCTATTCCTTTTATCGAAGTCATCCAAGGTATTCCTTTAGTAGTCAAGCTATGGAAGGCACTAGGAACTATTCCTGTAACTGAAGTCATCCAAGGTATTCCTGTAGTAGTCAAGCTATGGAAGGCACAAGGAACTATTCCTGTAACTAAAGTCATCCAAGGTATTGGAAGGAACAAGGAACTATTCCTGTAACTGAAGTCATCCAAGGTATTCCTGTAGTAGTCAAGCTATGGAAGGCACAAGGAACTATTTCTGTGACTGAAGTCATCCTAGGTATTCCTTTAGTAGTCAAGCTATGGAAGGCACTAGGAACTATTCCTGTAACTGAAGTCATCCAAGGTATTCCTGTAATAGTCAAGCTATGGAAGGCACTAGGAACTATTCCTGTAACTGAAGTCATCCAAGGTATTCCTGTAGTAGTCAAGCTATGGAAGGCACAAGGAACTATTCCTGTAACTAAAGTCATCCAAGGTATTGGAAGGAACAAGGAACTATTCCTGTAACTGAAGTCATCCAAGGTATTCCTGTAGTAGTCAAGCTATGGAAGGCACAAGGAACTATTCCTGTGACTGAAGTCATCCTAGGTATTCCTGTAGTAGTCAAGCTATGGAAGGCACAAGGAACTATTCCTGTGACTGAAGTCATCCAAGGTATTTCTGTAGTAGTCAAGCTATGGAAGGCACAAGGAACTATTCCTGTAACTGAAGTCATCCAAGGTATTCCTGTAATAGTCAAGCTATGGAAGGCACAAGGAACTATTCCTGTAACTAAAGTCATCCAAGGTATTGGAAGGCACAAGGAACTATTCCTGTGACTGAAGTCATCCAAGGTATTTCTGTAGTAGTCAAGCTATGGAAGGCACAAGGAACTATTCCTGTAACTGAAGTCATCAAAGGTATTCCTGTAATAGTCAAGCTATGAAAGGCACAAGGAACTATTCCTTTAAGTGAAGTCATCAAAGGTATTTCTGTAGTAGTCAAGCTATGGAAGGCACAAGGAACTATTCCTTTAACTAAGTCATCAAAGGTATTTCTGTAGTAGTCAAGCTATGGAAGGCACAAGGAACTATTCCTTTAACTGAAGTCTTCAAAGGTATTCCTGTAATAGTCAAGCTATGGAAGGCACAAGGAACTATTCCTTTAAGTGAAGTCATCAAAGGTATTTCTGTAGTAGTCAAGCTATGGAAGGCACAAGGAACTATTCCTTTAACTGAAGTCATCAAAGGTATTCCTGTAATAGTCAAGCTATGGAAGGCACAAGGAACTATTCCTTTAAGTGAAGTCATCAAAGGTATTTCTGTAGTAGTCAAGCTATGGAAGGCACAAGGAACTATTCCTTTAACTAAGTCATCAAAGGTATTACTGTAGTAGTCAAGGTTTGAAAGGCACAAGGAACTATTCCTGTAATTGAAGTCATCAAAGGTATTTCTGTAGTAGTCAAGCTATGGAAGGCACAAAGAATTATTCCTGTAAGTAAAGTCACTTATAGTATTCCTGTAGTAGTCAAGTTATGCACAAGGAATTATTCCTGTAATTGAAGTTATCCAAGGTATTCCTGTAGTAGTCAAGCTATGGAAGGCACATGGAACTATTTCTGTGACTGAAGTCATCAAAGGTATTCCTGTAGTAGTCAAGCTATGGAAGGCGCAAGGAACTATTTCTGTGACTGAAGTCATCCAAGGTATTCCTGTAGTAGTCAAGCTATGGAAGGCACAAGGAACTATTCCTGTGACTGAAGTCATCAAAGGTATTACTGTAGTAGTCAAGCTATGGAAGGCACAAAGAACTATTCCTTTAAGTAAGTCACTTATAGTATTCCTGTAGTAGTCAAGCTATGCACAAAGAATTATTCCTGTAATTGAAGTCATCCAAGGTATTCCTGTAGTAGTCAAGCTATGAAAGGCACAAGGAACTATTCCTGTAACTGAAGTCATCCAAGGTATTCCTGTAGTAGTCAAGCTATGGAAGGCACAAGGAACTATTCCTGTAACTGAAGTCATCCAAGGTATTCCTGTAGTAGTCAAGCTATGGAAGGCATATTCCTGTAACTAAAGTCATCCAAGGTATTGGAAGGAACAAGGAACTATTCCTGTAACTGAAGTCATCCAAGGTATTCCTGTAGTAGTCAAGCTATGGAAGGCACAAAGAACTATTCCTGTAACTGAAGTCATCCAAGGTATTCCTGTAGTAGTCAAGCTATGGAAGGCACAAGGAACTATTTCTGTGACTGAAGTCACCCAAGGTATTCTTGTAGTGGTCAATCTACCAAATCTTGAAAGGTTTCAATCATCTGTCATTAATTAATGCCGACCTAAATCCCCTTTCACCTGATTTATGTATCACAGTAACTCAGTATTTGTTTTAAGTATTTCTTCAAAAGTTATTTAAAGTATCTGTTATAAACATGTTCTAGCAAAGACATCAGGTAACATTTCTGTGTATTTTTGTTTATATAAAAACAGTATGAGTCAATGTGTCACACCAGCTTGTTCAATATATACATACGCGACAATCAACATGTATATTCTTTTATGAAAGACGTTATGGATTTGCTTTTGATTTACTGATACCGCTTGTTTGGGCAACAATCATAACATCTTACAGACAAGAACCGCTTGTTTGGGCAACAATCATAACATCTTACAGACAAGAACCGCTTGTTTGGGCAACAATCATAACATCTTACAGACAAGAACCGCTTGTTTGGGCAACAATCATAACATCTTACAGACAAGACAGAGAGGGCAGCACCTCTGGTCTTTGCATAGGTTAGGGTAAAATGTCTAAATTGTATTAAAATTCCTACTAAAGAGAGAAACTTTGAAAAAATGCAAAAATTGCTCAAAATTGCCAGTTTTAGAGCTTTCTGATTTGTGAGATCTTTGTGCAAATCTGTGATGTATCATTAAACAGATCTTCCTCTATTTTACTATGAGGGAAAATGGTATACACAAAAAGTTTAATGTAATTTTGACCATTGACAATCGATCAAAACATAACTATAAATACCTCTCTGCCCAAACCTCTCTGCCCAAACCTCTCTGCCCATACCTCTCTGCCCATACCTCTCTGCCCATACCTCTCTGCCCATACCTCTCTGCCCATACCTCTCTGCCCATTCCTCTCTTGCCATACCTCTCTGCCCATACCTCTCTGCCCATTCCTCTCTGCCCATACCTCTCTGCCCATACCTCTCTGCCCATACCTCTCTGCCCATTCCTCTCTGCCCATTCCTCTCTGCCCATACCTCTCTGCCCACACCTCTCTGCCCACACCTCTCTGCCCATACCTCTCTGCCCATACCTCTCTGCCCATTCCTCTCTGCCCATTCCTCTCTGCCCATACCTCTCTGCCCATTCCTCTCTGCCCATACCTCTCTGCCCATACCTCTCTGCCCATACCTCTCTGCCCATACCTCTCTGCCCATACCTCTCTGCCCATACCTCTCTGCCCATACCTCTCTGCCCATTCCTCTCTGCCCATTCCTCTCTGCCCATACCTCTCTGCCCATTCCTCTCTGCCCATACCTCTCTGCCCATATCTCTCTGCCCATACCTCTCTGCCCATACCTCTCTGCCCATACCTCTCTGCCCATTCCTCTCTGCCCATTCCTCTCTGCTCATACCTCTCTGCCCATTCCTCTCTGCCCATACCTCTCTGCCCATATCTCTCTGCCCATACCTCTCTGCCCATACCTCTCTGCCCATACCTCTCTGCCCATTCCTCTCTGCCCATTCCTCTCTGCCCATACCTCTCTGCCCATACCTCTCTGCCCATACCTCTCTGCCCATATCTCTCTGCCCATTCCTCTCTGCCCATACCTCTCTGCCCATTCCTCTCTGCCCATACCTACCTGCCCATATCTCTCTGCCCATTCCTCTCTGCCCATACCTCTCTGCCCATACCTCTCTGCCCATATCTCTCTGCCCATTCCTCTCTGCCCATATCTCTCTGCCCATACCTCTCTGCCCATACCTCTCTGCCCATTCCTCTCTGCCCATACCTCTCTGCCCATACCTCTCTGCCCATACCTCTCTGCCCATATCTCTCTGCCCATTCCTCTGCCCATACCTCTCTGCCCACACCTCTCTGCCCATTCCTCTGCCCATTCCTCTCTGCCCATACCTCTCTGCCCATTCCTCTGCCCATTCCTCTCTGCCCATACCTCTCTGCCCATTCCTCTCTGCCCATTCCCATCCTCTGCCCATACCTCTGCCCATTCCTCTCTGCCCATTCCTCTCTGCCCATACCTCTGCCCATTCCTCTCTGCCCATACCTCTCTGCCCATACCTCTCTGCCCATTCCTCTCTGCCCATACCTACCTGCCCATATCTCTCTGCCCATTCCTCTCTGCCCATACCTCTCTGCCTATTCCTCTCTGCCCATTCCTCTCTGCCCATACCTCTCTGCCCATACCTCTCTGCCCATACCTCTCTGCCCATTCCTCTCTGCCCATTCCTCTCTGCCCATACCTCTCTGCCCATACCTCTCTGCCCATACCTCTCTGCCCATACCTCTCTGCCCATTCCTCTCTGCCCATTCCTCTCTGCCCATACCTCTCTGCCCATACCTCTCTGCCCATATCTCTCTGCCCATACCTCTCTGCCCATACCTCTCTGCCCATACCTCTCTGCCCATTCCTCTCTGCCCATACCTCTCTGCCCATTCCTCTCTGCCCATACCTCTCTGCCCATACCTCCCATACCCCTCTCTGCCCATACCTCTCTGCCCATACCTCTCTGCCCATACCTCTCTGCCCATTCCTCTCTGCCCATACCTCTCTGCCCATACCTCTCTGCCCATACCTCTCTGCCCATACCTCTCTGCCCATTCCTCTCTGCCCATACCTCTCTGCCCATACCTCTCTGCCCATACCTCTCTGCCCATACCTCTCTGCCCATACCTCTCTGCCCATACCTCTCTGCCCATTCCTCTCTGCCCATTCCTCTCTGCCCATACCTCTCTGCCCATACCTCTCTGCCCATTCCTCTCTGCCCATACCTCTGCCCATACCTCTCTGCCCATACCTCTCTGCCCATACCTCTGCCAATACCTCTCTGCCCATACCTCTGCCCATACCTCTCTGCCCATTCCTCTCTGCCCATTCCTCTGCCCATTCCTCTCTGCCCATACCTCTCTGCCCATACCTCTCTGCCCATACCTCTCTGCCCATACCTACCTGCCCATACCTCTCTGCCCATACCTCTCTGCCCATACCTCTCTGCCCATTCCTCTCTGCCCATACCTCTGCCCATACCTCTGCCCATACCTCTGCCCATACCTCTCTGCCCATACCTCTCTGCCCACACCTCTCTGCCCATACCTCTCTGCCCATACCTCTCTGCCCATAATAATAATAATAATAATAATAATAAATGTTATTTAAATACGCCATTCACCAAAGTACCATGGGGCTTACAAAGTAAAATAAAAACAAAATGAAAAATATCAAAATAAATGGGTCTTTAAGAGTTTTTTTAATACTGTGGTGAATGGAGAAGTTCTCATGTGGGTGGGTAAAGTGTTTCAGGATCTGGATGCAAGTATTTCAAATCTTTTGTCACCTATGGCAGAATTGGATATGGGTATGTGAAGTCGGGTGAAGTCATTACTTGATCTGAGTTCATGTGCGGGTTTTCTTATCTTGATTATATCCCATATATCTCTGGTCATACCTCTCTGCCCATACCTCTCTGCCCATACCTCTCTGCCCATTCCTCTCTGCCCATACCTCTCTGCCCATACCTCTCTGCCCATTCCTCTCTGCCCATACCTCTCTGCCCATACCTCTCTGCCCATACCTCTCTGCCCACCTCTCTGCCCATTCCTCTCTGCCCATACCTCTCTGCCCATACCTCTCTGCCCATACCTCTCTGCCCATACCTCTCTGCCCATTCCTCTCTGCCCATTCCTCTCTCTCTCCCATACCTCTCTGCCCATACCTCCTGCCCATACCTCTCTGCCCATACCTCTCTGCCCATACCTCTCTGCCCATACCTCTCTGCCCATACCTCTCTGCCCATTCCTCTCTGCCCATTCCTCTCTGCCCATACCTCTCTGCCCATTCCTCTCTGCCCATTCCTCTCTGCCCATACCTCTCTGCCCATATCTCTCTGCCCATTCTGCTGCCCATACCTCTCTGCCCATACCTCTCTGCCCATACCTCTCTGCCCATTCCTCTGCCCATACCTCTCTGCCCATACCTCTCTGCCCATACCTCTCTGCCCATACCTCTCTGCCCATTCCTCTGCCCATACCTCTCTGCCCATACCTCTCTGCCCATATCTCTGCCCATACCATACCTCTCTGCCCATACCTCTCTGCCCATTCCTCTCTGCCCATACCTCTCTGCCCATTCCTCTCTGCCCATACCTCTCTGCCCATACCTCTCTGCCCATACCTCTCTGCCCATACCTCTCTGCCCATTCCTCTCTGCCCATACCTCTCTGCCCATACCTCTCTGCCCATATCTCTCTGCCCATATCTCTCTGCCCATACCTCTCTGCCCATTCCTCTCTGCCCATACCTCTCTGCCCATACCTCTCTGCCCATACCTCTCTGCCCATTCCTCTGCCCATACCTCTCTGCCCATTCCTCTCTGCCCATATCTCTCTGCCCATATCTCTCTGCCCATACCTCTCTGCCCATTCCTCTCTGCCCATACCTCTGCCCATACCTCTCTGCCCATACCTCTCTGCCCATACCTCTGCCAATACCTCTCTGCCCATACCTCTCTGCCCATTCCTCTCTGCCCATTCCTCTGCCCATTCCTCTCTGCCCATACCTCTCTGCCCATACCTCTCTGCCCATACCTACCTGCCCATACCTCTCTGCCCATACCTCTCTGCCCATACCTCTCTGCCCATACCTCTCTGCCCATACCTCTCTGCCCATACCTTTCTGCCCATACCTCTCTGCCCATACCTCTCTGCCCATACCTACCTGCCCATACCTCTCTGCCCATACCTCTCTGCCCATACCTCTCTGCCCATTCCTCTCTGCCCATACCTCTGCCCATACCTCTGCCCATACCTCTGCCCATACCTCTCTGCCCATACCTCTCTGCCCACACCTCTCTGCCCATACCTCTCTGCCCATACCTCTCTGCCCATAATAATAATAATAATAATAATAAATGTTATTTAAATACGCCATTCACCAAAGTACCATGGGGCTTACAAAGTAAAATAAAACAAAAATGAAAAATATCAAAATAAATGGGTCTTTAAGAGTTTTTTTAATACTGTGGTGAATGGAGAAGTTCTCATGTGGGTGGGTAAAGTGTTTCAGGATCTGGATGCAAGTATTTCAAATCTTTTGTCACCTATGGCAGAATTGGATATGGGTATGTGAAGTCGGGTGAAGTCATTACTTGATCTGAGTTCATGTGCGGGTTTTCTTATCTTGATTATATCCCATATATCTCTGGTCATACCTCTCTGCCCATACCTCTCTGCCCATACCTCTCTGCCCATTCCTCTCTGCCCATACCTCTCTGCCCATACCTCTCTGCCCATTCCTCTCTGCCCATACCTCTCTGCCCATACCTCTCTGCCCATACCTCTCTGCCCATTCCTCTCTGCCCATACCTCTCTGCCCATACCTCTCTGCCCATACCTCTCTGCCCATTCCTCTCTGCCCATTCCTCTCTGCTCATACCTCTCTGCCCATACCTACCTGCCCATACCTCTCTGCCCATACCTCTCTGCCCATACCTCTCTGCCCATACCTCTCTGCCCATTCCTCTCTGCCCATTCCTCTCTGCCCATACCTCTCTGCCCATACCTCTCTGCCCATATCTCTCTGCCCATATCTCTCTGCCCATACCTCTCTGCCCATACCTCTCTGCCCATTCCTCTCTGCCCATACCTCTCTGCCCATTCCTCTCTGCCCATACCTCTCTGCCCATACCTCTCTGCCCATACCTCTCTGCCCATTCCTCTGCCCATACCTCTCTGCCCATTCCTCTCTGCCCATATCTCTCTGCCCATATCTCTCTGCCCATACCTCTCTGCCCATACCTCTCTGCCCATACCTCTGCCAATACCTCTCTGCCCATACCTCTCTGCCCATTCCTCTCTGCCCATTCCTCTCTGCCCATACCTCTCTGCCCATACCTCTGCCCATACCTCTCTGCCCATACCTCTGCCCATACCTCTCTGCCCATACCTCTGCCCATACCTCTCTGCCCATACCTCTCTGCCCATTCCTCTCTGCCCATACCTCTCTGCCCATACCTCTCTGCCCATACCTCTCTGCCCATACCTCTCTGCCCATACCTCTGCCCATACCTCTCTGCCCATACCTCTGCCCATACCTCTCTGCCCATACCTCTGCCCATACCTCTCTGCACATACCTCTCTGCCCATTCCTCTGCCCATTCCTCTCTGCCCATACCTCTCTGCCCATACCTCTCTGCCCATACCTCTCTGCCCATTCCTCTCTGCCCATATCTCTCTGTCCATTCCTCTCTGCCCATACCTCTCTGCCCATTCCTCTGCCCATTCCTCTCTGCCCATACCTCTCTGCCCATTCCTCTCTGCCCATACCTCTCTGCCCATACCTCTCTGCCCATACCTCTCTGCCAATACCTCTCTGCCCATACCTCTCTGCCCATTCCTCTCTGCCCATATCTCTCTGCCCATTCCTCTCTGCCCATACCTCTCTGCCCATTCCTCTCTGCCCATACCTCTCTGCCCATACCTCTCTGCCCATACCTCTCTGCCCATACCTCTGCCCATACCTCTGCCCATACCTCTCTGCCCATACCTCTCTGCCCATACCTCTCTGCCCATTCCTCTCTGCCCATACCTCTCTGCCCATACCTCTCTGCCCATACCTCTCTGCCCATTCCTCTCTGCCCATACCTACCTGCCCATATCTCTCTGCCCATTCCTCTCTGCCCATACCTCTCTGCCCATACCTCTCTGCCCATATCTCTCTGCCCATTCCTCTCTGCCCATACCTCTCTGCCCATACCTCTCTGCCCATACCTCTGCCCATACCTCTCTGCCCATACCTCTGCCCATACCTCTCCATACCCATACCTCTGCCCATACCTCTCTGCCCATACCTCTCTGCCCATTCCTCTCTGCCCATACCTCTCTGCCCATACCTCTCTGCCCATACCTCTCTGCCCATACCTCTGCCCATACCTCTGCCCATACCTCTGCCCATACCTCTCTGCCCATACCTCTCTGCCCATACCTCTCTGCCCATACCTCTCTGCCCATACCTCTCTGCCCATTCCTCTCTGCCCATACCTCTCTGCCCATACCTCTCTGCCCATACCTCTCTGCCAATACCTCTCTGCCCATACCTCTCTGCCCATTCCTCTCTGCCCATATCTCTCTGCCCATTCCTCTCTGCCCATACCTCTCTGCCCATTCCTCTCTGCCCATACCTCTCTGCCCATACCTCTCTGCCCATACCTCTCTGCCCATACCTCTCTGCCCATACCTCTCTGCCCATACCTCTGCCCATACCTCTCTGCCCATACCTCTGCCCATACCTCTCTGCCCATACCTCTCTGCCCATACCTCTCTGCCCATACCTCTCTGCCCATTCCTCTCTGCCCATACCTCTCTGCCCATATCTCTCTGCCCGTTCCATATCTGTGAAAATTTGAAGGGCTATAACGTATCCAAAATAACAGCCCTAAAATAAAACATATTGAAAAGAGCTTAAGAGTAAAACTAGTGTTCCAACACTATAATAAGTTCTGATGATTACCGATCACAATTTGTCATAATCGACACAATTCCAATCCAATTTCAATTGTTTTTTCTGACAGTAATCATGATAAACATGCAGTTGGCAGTGCTAGTAATCATATAAAATTAAATCAATATGTTTTATAAAGTCAGAACATTGTAACATAAGGATATTAATGATACTGCAATATCAACATATTGCAATATTAATTGCAAAGTTATCAAGCCGTAGTAATATATACTAATGTTGTGACACTTAAAGGTTTAACCATTCGCTACTTTTCCTACACATTTAGAAAAGCATTACCTATCTAATCAAACAGCTTATTCATTATCCCCATATTCTGTATTACATACTTTAATCTTGTATCAAACAGAGACGTAACTTGCAACAGGAAATCCCCACTTCATAATCACCACAATTATCACACAAATATCCTACACTGGCTAAACTCAAAGTTTCCCAACCTTTGCTGGTAAATCTTCTGCAACCTCATCCCAATTCCTAAATCTACCAATCATTGTGTTATCTCCCACCCAACATTTTTTCCTCTGTAACTCCCATTCCCAAATGTTTTTATAGAGAGTGTCAGATTTAACTTAAAGGTGAATGTTTTTCTCTTTAGTTTGTTTGTTTGTTTGATGAGGGCTTAACGGCACCACGACAACGACGGTCAAATTGTGCCTGAGAGGTCAGATCATTCTAGAGGTGGGAAGGAAAGGAAACAGGGAGAGAATGAGAGAAATTCAAGAACAAAAGGTCAGAAAGCTGTAATCTAGAGGGGAGGTGCATGGTTGAAACAAAAACAAAGTAAAGAGGGGGTGGAAGAGGAGAATTAAATATGGTTGTAGAGGAAAGCATGATGAAGGAGATAATTTTATCCGGAGGCTTTTTCTGGAAAAACTCGGCAATTGGGTTGTGGGGAGCGAGGGAAGCTCTGGGAAGGTTGTACAGGGGCAAGCAAGGAGAACGTGATGGATTGTGAGGGTGCAGTGGCAATTGTTGCAGAGGGGCTGTGGAGAGCCAATAAGGAGGTGGGAGTGAGTGAGGGAGGTGTGACTAATTCTAAGACGGATAATATGAACATTGTCGATACGAGAGAGGTTGTTGATGGTGGATTTGATTGGAATTGTGGGCTGGATGACATAAGAGTTTGTTATCAATTTGGGAGTTCCATGAGGTTTGCCAGCGGTCATGAACAAGGGAAGCGATAAGTAGTTTGATGTCAGAGAGGGTTTAGGGAAAAGGGCTAGGGAGGAGGTTGATGGCAAGCTTGGCGGCTGCATCAGCCCTGTCATTGCCAGGGATGCCAACATGGCTGGGTATCCAGAAGAAAAGAAAACTTTTCCTGCAGAGGGTGGGAGAAAGGACTTTCGGAGGAGGAGGTGGCATGTGAGGTTATTCCATTTAAGATTAAGTAAAGAAGTAAGAACAGCCTTTGAGTCGGAGAAAATGGCAAAGTGGCTGAGCGGAGAGTACTCAATAAAGTTGAGGGCAAGAAGAATGGCCTTAGCCTCGACTGAAAAGATGGATCAGTAGTCGGGAAGTCTGCTACTGAGGGTGATGTCTTGGATAAGGGCAGCAGCAGCTGTTTTGTTGCCTTCCTTGGAGCCATCATTATAGATGGAGGTATAATTTGAGAGTTGGTCTTTGATTTAGTTGTGGAGATTGATGAAGAGGTTAGGGTAGGTCTGAGTTTTGTGATGAGTAGAGAGGCCCAGGTGGACAGAAGGGATGGGGGGTGGCCCAAGGAGGAAAAGTGGGCCAGAAAAAGGTGCCGAGAGTGGCGGGGTTGATGCCGAGATGGAAGAAGTCTGATTTATTGCGTAAGCTGAAGGGAGGGGATAGGGTTTTAGTCCTATCAAAGAGGGTGGAGAAATTGGGGTACCTAATGAGGTTGTAAACAGGGTTCTAGGTGTAGGTGAGGACTCTAAAAGCATAGGAGAGGCTAAGCTTTCTACATCTAAGTAAAAAGGGGGGTTTGTTGGCTGCAACATGAAGGCTGGTTAATGGGGAGGTCCTGTAGGCACCTAGACAAAGCCTGAGGGCTTCATTTTGGATGGTGTTGATGTGGTTGAGGTATGAGTTGTGAGCGACACAGTAGACAATATTGCAGTAGTCAAGCTTGGCACGAATGGTGAGCCTGAAAATTTTGAGGAGAGCATAGGAGAGCTCCCCAAGTGGTGTTGGAGAGGAGTCGGAGGAAGTTGAGGGAGCTGTTGCATTTTAATTTCAGGTTGGTGATGTGTTGCTTGTAGATGAGCTTGGGGTCTAAAATAAGACCCAGGAACTTTTTGTGTTCAACTTTAGGGATGCGATTGCCATTGAGCACAAAGTTTGGGTTGGGGTGGAGGTTGTTGAAATGACAAAAGTGCATGCAGACTGTCTTGTCTTTGGAGAATTTAAAACCGGTATTGTTGCTCCAGACTTGCAGCTGGTTAAGGCTGATTTGGAGCGTATTTTCAACAATAGGAAAGCTAGGGGAGGAGTAGAAGGTGGTGAAGTCATCCACGTAGAAGGTCGTTTGATGTTGGGGCCAAGGTTATCCGCGATGTCATTAATGCTCAGGTTGAAGAGAGTGGGAGAGAGGATACTGCCTTTGGGGACGCCCTCTTCTTAGGGGTACAGGTTGGAAAAGGTGTGGCCAATACGAACTTGGAACTGCCTGGATGAGAGGAAGTTTTGAATAAAGATGGGGAGATGGCCTCTGAGGCCGATGGTGTGAAGTTTGCGGGTAATGCCGTATTTCCAAGTAGTGTCGAAAGCTTTCTCAAAGTCAAAAAATATGGCAATGAGGTGTTCCTTTTTTGCAAAGGATTCCCAGATAGCTGTGTCGAGCGTAATTAATTGGTCTACGGTATTGCAACGTTTCGGAAGCCGTTTTGGTGAGGGGAGAGGATTCTGTTGGTCTCAAGGAACCAGTTTAGTCTCTGATTGATGATCCTTTCCATAATTTTACAAAGACAGCAGGTGAGGGCGATGGGGCGGTAGCTGGAGGGGTCGGTACCGTCCTTCCTCGGTTTAAGGACCGGGATGACAATAGCTGTCCTCCAGATAGGGGGAAAGGAGTGTGAGGACCAAATGTGGTTGAAGATGGAGAGTAGGGTAGTGGTGGCCTTGATGGGGAGGTGTTTCAGGAACTGGTAGGGGATGTTATCTGGGCCCTTGGAGGTGCAGCCAGCTTCGTGGATGGCTAGGTTTAATTCAGAGAGGATGAGAGGGGCGTTGTAGCTTTCGGAGTTGTCAGAAGGAAAAGTGATTTTCCGGGCTTCATCGTAAGCCTTTTTGGTTTTGAAGGCATTGGAGTAGTTGGTCAAGGACAAGATGCTGCTGAAAGAGGCGGAGAGGTGGTTAACGATGTCCTTTTTCGCGGTGAGAAAGTCACCATTCCAAGAAAGATGGGAGATGGGAGATTTGCCTACTCTGCAGTAGAAGCTGTTAACCATTCTCCAAATCTTCTTAGTGGGGGGTGTTGGTGGTGAGAGAAGAGATGAAGTTGTTCCAAGTGTTGGTTTTACTGTCCTTGATGGCCTTGGCACGGCTGATGCAAAAGAGCTTGAGGTTATGGGTGGTCGGGTTAGTTTTGAAGTTCCTGAGGGCTCTTTTCCTGTTCTTGATGGCGGTTTTGCAGTCATCAGTGAACCAGGGGTTGGGGGATGATTTGGGGGTTTGGAGGTTTTGGGAATTGAGCAGGTGGCAATGTTGATAAGGATATTACTAAAGTTTGACATGGGATCCTCGTTTGAGGAGATGGGGGGAAAAGGTGTGAGTCACAGAGGGTTTTGAAAAGGGGCCAGTCAGCCTTCTCGAGGTTTCAATTGGGGGTGTGGTCAGTCGGGGTTTGAAGGTTGGAGTGTATAAGAAGAGGGTAATGATCACTACCACAGAGGTCAGCAGTGACTCTCCAGCTAAAATCAGGGACAGGTCAATACAGGTGAGAGAGCCTGTGGCAGGATGAAGGTAGGTCAGGAAGTTAGTGCTGAGCAAGGACAGACTGTGCTGACGAAGAGCTTTTTCGATGAGCTTGCCTCTGGGGGTGGTGGTAATAGAGCCCCACAGAGGGTTGTGAGCGTTGAAGTCACCAAGAAGGATGAAGGGGGTGGGAAGCTGAGAGATGAGGTTAAGGCTGGTTGGTTGAATGTTGGTGTTGGGGGGGAGGTAGATATTGCAAAGAGTGAAAGTTTTGTGGAAGGAGATAGATATACAGATGGCCTGAAGGTCGGTGTGCACATGAACAGGGCTGTGTGGGATATAGTGTCTAACGACAATGGAGATGCCCCCACAGGCCCTGTCGGCTCCCACTTGGTGTTTGTGATAGCAAGCGAAGTTGTTGAGGGAGCAATGGTTGGTGATTTTCAAGAAAGTTTCTTGAAGGCAGAAGACGACCGAGTTAAAGGTGGTGGCCAGAAGGTCAATTTCTTCAGAATTGGCCTTAAAGCTCCTGATGTTTCATTGCATAATGTTGTAGGTGTTATTATAATTGTTTGTGGCGCACGCCATAAGGAGGCAGGGGATTATCTGAAGGAAGATCTGTTGGGTCTGAGTTGGCTTGTTTTTTCTTTGGATCTGTTTCTTTGGAGCGATTGTTTTTGAAAATTGACGAGAAATATGATCGGTGTGTTCGGTAATCGAACAATCCATATTCTCTTCCGTGTCATGCATGTGGGTTTGGGTGGCGGGCTGTTTGTTGATTGGTTGGTTGTTTGTTGATTACTTGTTTGGTTGGTTGTTGGTTGGTTTGTTGGTTTGTTCATTGTTAGCCTGGTTGGTTTTAGTTTGATGTATGATGATATTAGTGGTGTTGGTGTGGGGGGCGGTGGGGGCTTTAGAGAAGGAAGGGAGGTTGAGGAGAGAAGTGCTGGTGGAGGTGGTGTGGGTATTGGGTGTGGTTGGGTTGTTGACAATGGTGATGGGCTTAGGACTAGGTAAGAAGAGCCAGGTGAGGTCGCTTTGGGCATGTGAGTCAGTTTTAGTTGTGTTAGTTGTGTTAGGGGGGGGGGGGGGAGGTGCGGTATTGGTGTTAGAGGAGACTACGTTCGAGTAGGAAGGCTTGGTGTGGAGGGAAGCGAGGAATTGCTTCCTGGCCTCTGAGCAAGTTATGCTGGGATTGAGGGTTTTAATTTTACTTATTTGTTTTTCTTGAAGCCAGGTGGGACAGTTTTTCGAGAAGGAGGGATGGTTGGCTGGGTGATTACCGTCACAATTTGTGCAGAGTGGGGTGTTGGTGCAGGAGGTGTTGTTATGGTCTGGGGCTCCGAAGTTAACAAAGCGCGCTTGGCTGCGGAAGGAGTTTTTCCCATGGCCATACCTCTGGCAATTATAACAACGTAGAGGGTTGGGAATGTAAGGGGCGACTGGGTTTCTTAGGTAGCCGGCAATGATGTGGGAGGGGAGAGTTGGTGTGGCGAAAGTAAGGAAGATGGTATTGGTGGGTGTTTCAGCTCCGTCTCTCTTGAGAACGAGACAGCGGGCTTCAATAACGTGTTGGCTAGCCAGTTCCTCTACGAGGTCATCATCGGTTAAGTAAGCAAGATCTCTGGTGCTTATGACGCCTTTGCTGGAGTTCAGGGAACAATGGGTGGTGACTGTGATGTTAATACCAGTGTTGGCTAGGGTTTTGGTGGAGAGGAGGGCGGTGACTGTGATGTTAATACCAGTGTTGGCTAGGGTTTTGGTGGAGAGGAGGGTGGTGACTGTGATGTTGATACCAGTGTTGGCTAGGGTTTAGGTGGAGAGGAGGGCGGTGACTGTGATCTTAATACCAGTGTTGGCTAGGGTTTTGGTGGAAAGGAGGGCGGTGACTGTGATGTTAATACCAGTGTTGGCTAGGGTTTTGGTGGAGAGGAGGGCGGTGACTGTGATGTTAATACCAGTGTTGGCTAGGGTTTTGGTGGAGAGGAGGGCGGTGACTGTGATGTTAATACCAGTGTTGGCTAGGGTTTTGGTGGAGAGGAGGGTGGTGACTGTGATGTTAATACCAGTGTTGGCTAGGGTTTAGGTGGAGAGGAGGGCGGTGACTGTGATGTTAATACCAGTGTTGGCTAGGGTTTTGGTGGAGAGGAGGGCGGTGACTGTGATCTTAATACCAGTGTTGGCTAGGGTTTGGGTGGAGAGGAGGGCGGTGACTGTGATCTTAATACCAGTGTTGGCTAGGGTTTAGGTGGAGAGGAGGGCGGTGACTGTGATGTTAATACCAGCGTTGGCTAGGGTTTTGGTGGAGAGGAGGGCGGTGACTGTGATGTTAATACCAGTGTTGGCTAGGGTTTTGGTGGAGAGGAGGGTGGTGACTGTGATGTTAATACCAGTGTTGGCTAGGGTTTTGGTGGAGAGGAGGGTGGTGACTGTGATGTTAATACCAGTGTTGGCTAGGGTTTTGGTGGAGAGGAGGGCGGTGACTGTGATCTTAATACCAGTGTTGGCTAGGGTTTGGTGGAGAGGAGGGTGGTGACTGTGATGTTGATACCAGTGTTGGCTAGGGTTTGGTGGAGAGGAGGGTGGTGGCTGTGATGTTAATACCAATGTTGGCTAGGGTTTAGGTGGAGAGGAGGGCGGTGACTGTGATGTTAATATCAGTGTTGGCTAGGGTTTTGGTGGAGAGGAGGGCGGTGACTGTGATGTTAATACCAGTGTTGGCTAGGGTTTTGGTGGAGAGGAGGGTGGTGACTGTGATGTTAATACCAGTGTTGGCTAGGGTTTTGGTGGAGAGGAGGGTGGTGACTGTGATGTTATTACCAGTGTTGGCTAGGGTTTTGGTGGAGAGGAGGGCGGTGACTGTGATGTTAATACCAGTGTTGGCTAGGGTTTTGGTGGAGAGGAGGGCGGTGACTGTGATGTTAATACCAGTGTTGGCTAGGGTTTTGGTGGAGAGGAGGATGGTGACTGTGATGTTGATACCAGTGTTGGCTAGGGTTTGGTGGAGAGGAGGGTGGTGGCTGTGATGTTAATACCAATGTTGGCTAGGGTTTGGTGGAGAGGAGGGTGGTGACTGTGATGTTGATACCAGTGTTGGCTAGGGTTTTGGTGGAGAGGAGGGTGGTGGCTTCTTTTTAGTAAATTATCAGGAGGTAAACATTCTATCAACCTAACATACCCAATTCACCTACCATCCCTCATTCACCTGCCATCCTCTACCATACTCCATTCACCTACATGTACCATCCTCCATTCACCTACATGTACCATCCTCCATTCACCTATCACTATAACCCACCCTTACAACCTTTTGCCACCCACCCACTCATCTACCAGATATACTTTTAACCAACTCATCATTCCAACCATCACTGTAAGCTTCACTTACTCCATTGCCATCAATTACCTCCTGATAATTTACTAAAAAGAAAAACATTCACCTTTAACTTAAATCTGACACTCCCTATAAAAACATATTCCCTTATAAACCAGATAGGGCTGCTCTAATCTACCAAATCAGAAGATAAATTCATTGCAGATTAATTTAGGTTTATCATGAGTCCATCATGTTTCCACTCTATTTAAGTGAGGTTTTCTATTTATGTCCAAGACACTTAATTACAAATTCTTTTGAGAAGTCAGCCTCTATTGTACAAATTTGTTCATGCCAGAACAAACATTTGAATTGATATCAATGTCAGGAATGCATTTGTTGCAAGTTTTTTCATGGCAAGAATCTCCTTTATATAAATTTCCTTTCACAAAAATAAATGGAATTCTTTTCCAAGGGCAAAAATCTTTTGTTCCACAGTAGTTGAACAATGCATGAAGTCGGACAGACAATGGACATGGACGAACCAACGGACAGACGAACAGTAAAGATGTTATATCTCCTCTTCACCAAATTCATTGGTGAGGGGAGAATAATAATAATCGGTTAAGCTGATCGGCAATCTATGGGCATTTTACCAATCCTAATTATGCTTCCGATCAGCCATGATTGGCCCGATTATAATCGGAAAACTGATTATCGTTCCAACAGTAAGTAAAACAGTATGCCAATATAATGATATTATATTTTCATCCTAGATTTAAGTACTCAAATATGATCAGAGTAACTATTCCACCCAGGTTCTGATTTGGGTACTGTTAAGATTTAACAACTTTTCCTTAAAACTAGCCGTTCTTACCAAAAAATTGTATGCAGACAAAATGCTGTAAAACATTGTAAATTTGTAACCAATTTTGATGAAATTTTTTTGTAAACATTTTTGGAATAACAAAAGTTGATGTGCTGTTAATGATGGCCCTCACCTTGATGTCTTCAGGCTCCACCTCCCCTGACATCATCTCATCGTAAAGTTTCTTCACCTTCAGGTGCTTCTTTGCCTGATCATCAGAGAAAGAAAAGAACATGACATGAAAATTAATCAAACCTCACATGTCTCCCTCGAAGAATACATTCTGAAAATGTTTCACAGCAGAAAAGCTTCTTAAAAAACTTTGTTTAAAGTTACTGTTAGCAGGTATTACAGGGAGACTTAAATATTTGTTTTCTTCTTGGGAGACTTTATCGTTCTTTAACTATTATGTTTATCTCTGGTTCTAATCAATTTTTTTTTATGCAAACACATTTGGCAGGAAGTTTTGATTTCTGTAACACTCAAAACCTATTCTATGCATGCAGGATAAGGCCTTGAACAAATTCACAGACTTAAGTTGTTTTCTCTCTATAACCCCTTTACATGCAAAATTCATTGATCTGAATGTTTTTTATCTCCACCATACCCCTAGCGCTACATACCCCAATAAACTTAATATGTGTCAGACTTACAGGGACTACAGATGTTAAACAGAAATTAAGGAATGGAGACAGGACTGATTTCTTAATCTGAAAAAGGTAGCCGTTGCTATGAACAAAGGTAGCCGTTGCTATGAACAAAGGAAGCTTTTGCTATGAAAAAAGGTAGCTTTTGCTATGAAAAAAGGTAGCTTTTGCTATGAAAAAAGGTAGCCGTTGCTATAAAAAAAGGTAGCCTTTGCTATAAAAGAAGGTAGCCGTTGCTATAAAAAAAGGTAGCCATTGCTATAAAGGAAGGTAGCCGTTGCTATAAAGGAAGGTAGCCGTTGCTATAAAAAAAGGTAGCCGTTGCTATGAAAAAAGGTAGCCGTTGCTATAAAAAAAGGTAGCGTTGCTATATGAAAAAGGTAGCCGTTGCTATAAAAAAAAAAAAAAAAAAAAAGGTAGCCGTTGCTATAAAGGAAGGTAGCCGTTGCTATAAAAAAAGGTAGCCGTTGCTATGAAAAAAGGTAGCCGTTGCTATAAAGGAAGGTAGCCGTTGCTATAAAAAAAGGTAGCCGTTGCTATAAAGGAAGGTAGCCGTTGCTATAAAGGAAGGTAGCCGTTGCTATAAAAAAAGGTAGCCGTTGCTATAAAGGAAGGTAGCCGTTGCTATAAAAAAAGGTAGCCGTTGCTATAAAGGAAGGTAGCCGTTGCTATAAAAAAAGGTAGCTGTGCTATAAAAAGGTAGCTTTTGCTATAAAAAAAGGTAGCCGTTGCTATAAAAAAAAATAGCTTTTGCTATGAATAAAGAAACAGTTAATTCTTGAAAACCTATTAAATGCATCAAAAAGTTTTGTTCCATCAGGAAGTAGCATCCTTGTTTCAAATAATGTCTTTGCCAATATACAGATGTCACAGGGGCAAAATAACTATGTTACTTCATATGAGTGGTAATTGCTGTCTTCTTGTTATGCATGAATTGGTATGCTGCAATGAATCAAGCTATTGAACAACAAAAACATTGGTAAAGCCAAAGAAAATCAGCAAGAAATTAGCACAAAAACAAACAAAAAAATCAAAATAATAATTATCACCACTTGTAAAGCAGTAAAATCCAGAAAGGGTTATCTACTCAGGGCACGGAAATAGATGATGAATGAAACATAGTTGTAAGACAATTAAAGCTAAGTTACTTGTCAAAATACAAGAGTCTGTTCATGTGATGAAGAAGAGAGTTGGGGTTCTTCTTCTATCATGTGAATGCTGTGCATTCTGTTGCAGCTTAATCCCACTAGAGGATTAGGATGGGAAGTGAATGAACACCACGTTTGCATGCTTCTCTTTTCCAAATAGTGTTCAGATAACCAGGTAGAATGTTAGTGTCCTACCATTGGGACCGATGGCTAAGCGCCACTCAACCATTGCCACTTCTCTCAACAGCAGAATGAGGAATAGGAGCTGCAAACGACTCACTTCTGTTTTGATGTTCAGTGTATCTGCTGCATAGCTGTGGAAAAACGGGTTAGACCTGACCGGGGCTTGAATCCGGTATATCTCAGTTGTGTGCTCTACCAACTGAGCTACCTACTCCAATACAGTTTGGGTGCAATGAAAGTAAAGGAAGAGTATTTGTAGTGAGAAATTGTTGAAGGCGTACTGAGATTCAGAAGAATACAAGCATCGGCATGACAGTAACGTGAAATAAGATCTGAGAGCTAAGAAGAACACAAGCATCGGCATGGACAATAACGTGAAATAAGATCTGAGAGCTAAGAAGGACACAAGCATCGGCATGGACAATAACGTGAAATAAGATCTGAGAGCTAAGAAGAACACAAGCATCGGCATGGACAGTAAGGTGAAATAAGATCTGAGAGGTAAAAGGACACAAGCATCGGCATGGACAGTAACGTGAAATAAGATCTAAGAGGTAAGAAGAACACAAGCATCGGCATGGACAGTAACGTGAAATAAGATCTGAGAGCCAAGAAGAACACAAGCATCGGCATGGACAGTGGCATGAAATAAGATCTAAGAGGTATGAAGAAAACAAGCATCGGCATGGACAGTAACGTGAAATAAGATCTAAGAGGTAAGAAGAACACAAGCATCGGCATGGACAGTAACGTGAAATAAGATCTGAGAGCTAAGAAGAACACAAGCATCGGCATGGACAGTTACGTGAAATAAGATCTGAGAGGTAAGAAGGACACAAGCATCGGCATGGACAGTAACGTGAAATAAGATCTGAGAGGTAAGAAGAACACAAGCATCGGCATGGACAGTAACGTGAAATAAGATCTGAGAGCTAAGAAGGACACAAGCATCGGCATGGACAGTAACGTGAAATAAGATCTAAGAGGTAAGAAGAACACAAGCATCGGCATGGACAGTAACGTGAAATAAGATCTGAGAGCTAAGAAGAACACAAGCATCGGCATGGACAGTAACGTGAAATAAGATCTGAGAGGTAAGAAGGACACAAGCATCGGCATGGACAGTTACGTGAAATAAGATCTGAGAGGTAAGAAGAACACAAGCATCGGCATGGACAGTTACGTGAAATAAGATCTGAGAGGTAAGAAGGACACAAGCATCGGCATGGACAGTAACGTGAAATAAGATCTGAGAGGTAAGAAGAACACAAGCATCGGCATGGACAGTAACGTGAAATAAGATCTGAGAGCTAAGAAGGACACAAGCATCGGCATGGACAGTAACGTGAAATAAGATCTAAGAGGTAAGAAGAACACAAGCATCGGCATGGACAGTAACGTGAAATAAGATCTGAGAGCTAAGAAGAACACAAGCATCGGCATGGACAGTTACGTGAAATAAGATCTGAGAGGTAAGAAGGACACAAGCATCGGCATGGACAGTAACGTGAAATAAGATCTAAGAGGTAAGAAGAACACAAGCATCGGCATGGACAGTAACGTGAAATAAGATCTGAGAGCTAAGAAGGACACAAGCATCGGCATGAAGAGTAACGTGAAATAAGATCTGAGAGGTAAGAAGAACACAAGCATCGGCATGAAGAGTAACGTGAAATAAGATCTGAGAGCTAAGAAGGACACAAGCATCGGCATGAAGAGTAACGTGAAATAAGATCTAAGAGGTAAGAAGAACACAAGCATCGGCATGGACAGTAACGTGAAATAAGATCTGAGAGCTAAGAAGGACACAAGCATCGGCATGGACAGTAACGTGAAATAAGATCTGAGAGGTAAGAAGAACACAAGCATCGGCATGGACAGTAACGTGAAATAAGATCTGAGAGCTAAGAAGGACACAAGCATCGGCATGGACAGTAACGTGAAATAAGATCTGAGAGCTAAGAAGGACACAAGCATCGGCATGAAGAGTAACGTGAAATAAGATCTGAGAGCTAAGAAGGACACAAGCATCGGCATGAACAGTAACGTGAAATAAGATCTGAGAGGTAAGAAGGACACAAGCATCGGCATGGACAGTAACGTGAAATAAGATCTGAGAGCTAAGAAGGACACAAGCATCGGCATGGACAGTAACCTGAAATAAGATCTGAGAGCTAAGAAGAACACAAGCATCGGCATGAACAGTAACGTAAAATAAGATCTGAGAGCTAAGAAGGACACAAGCATCGGCATGGACAGTAACGTGAAATAAGATCTGAGAGCTAAGAAGGACACAAGCATCGGCATGGACAGTAACGTGATCTAAGAGCTAAGGCATGAATAGAGCAGAAGTAGGATGCATCATCAAAAGAATACAAGAAATTAGTTTGTTGTTCATTTCTCAGTGCACTTTATCCAGGTTCAAATAAAATAAAAAAACTGCTATCAGATGCCCTAATACCTAATTATGCTCATGTATGGCATGCCTAATCTATACTATAAAAGTTTAAAAAACACATTGATCTTTTCTTGTATTTTTTTTCTAACCACAAAAAACAATTATTCTAATTAAAAAATTCAAAATTACATTATTCTTACTTCCAAATCTAATTTACCACTTTTAAACAGACTCAAAACATCTATCTTATTTGCATTTTGTCATATATGTGATTTTCTTAACAAACTATGAGATCATCTTTAGAAAGACTCGTCTCCATGAGAAAATTAGGAAATTACTTTTTCTTTCACTAATTAAAAAATAAAACATTATCATTCGCTAATTGTATCGATCCTTCTTATCGTGAACATGCTTAGTTATTTACTTAATTGCAGTATCTGACCTTCTTGTACCTGGGATCTCATCAAATCAACAAATCTCGCACCTTAAGGTTGAATACTAAATTCAAAACAAATCTGTTTCTATTAAATTGAAGGGGAAAAGTCTGATTGTATTTTATGTGTTGTTGTTTTTTTCTTTCAGAAATGGATAATGAATTGAACTAAATTGAAAACAACTTTATTTCCACCACAAATTACAAATACATAACAACAATGTAAGATAATATGTATACTGTTAACATTATTGCAAGAGTAGTGTGGGGGTCTTAATTTGGCAGGGAACTCATCAATGTAGAAGCCAGGATAAACTGCATATGAGAAAAAGAACATTTGCTACAAATGAGCTATAATCCATTCACACATATACCAATGCATATTCCCCCCTTCCTTCCCCAGAGACCTACAGCCTGTTATTCATCCCAGACATGTGGAATGGAACTCGATGGCCATTTTTTGTCATGTATTATGCGTGTCACTGAATGGGTAAACACATTGCTGTAGCACTCCACTGGTGCCACTTGTATATCAAAGAATACCAAACCAATTCCTCTAAAAGCCAGTTATTTACATGGTCCATCCACGAAGGTGCTTCACATCAGGGCACAACTAATTATGTCAATACAACCAAATTATAAAGCATAGAAAAAAAGTAATAGGAAATTATGGGAAAACACTTTTCTTTTCTTTTTTTGGCCCCTCAGAAAAACCTCTAGCTATGCCACAGAAAGGACCTTAAATTTTGAAGAATCTCTACATAATTGAAAACTCAGCCTTAATGCTGTTCTGCATTGCACGCAGCTTACAGGAAATCCCAGAAATGGATCCAAAGTTGTTCTGCATCGCACACTGCCTTTAGTCAAACCCACAAACAGTTCTAAAGTTATTCTGCATCGCACACTGCCTTCAGTCAAACCCAATAACAGTCCTAAAGTTGTTCTGCATCGCAAACTGCCTTCAGTCAAACCCACGAACAGTTTTAAAGTTGTTCTGCATCGCACACTGCCTTCAGTCAAACCCAGTACCAGTTCTAAAGTTGTTCCTTAAGTCAAACCCAGTACCAGTTCTAAATTTGTTCTTGTTCTGTTCTAAAGTTGTTCTGCATCGCACACTGCCTTAAGTCAAACCCAGTACCAGTTCTAAAGTTGTTCTGCATGGCACACTGCCTTAAGTCAAACCCAGTACCAGTTCTAAAGTTGTTCTGCATCGCACACTGCCTTAAGTCAAACCCAGTACCAGTTCTAAAGTTGTTCTGCATGGCACACTGCCTTCAGTCAAACCCAGGAACAGTTCTCAAGCAGCTCTGTATCTAACCTCTCCATCCATGTACACTTTAGTGGTTACCTATCCATCCTTTAATTCAGTCATAATACCTTTGACTCATTACCCACCCTCTAGGCATGTATACATGCCATTCACTCACCTGTCCATCTTCCATTCAAGTATCCATCATCCACTCACCTACCCAACCTTCACTCACCTAACCAACATCCCCTCGCCTACCCAACCTCCACTCACCTACCCATCATCCACTCACCTAACCAACCTCCACTCACCTAATCAACCTCCACTCACCAACCCAACCCCCACTCACCTACCCATCATTCACTCACCTACCCATCCTCCACTCACCTACTCATCCTCCACTCACCTACCCAATCTCCAGTCACCTACCCAATCTCCAGTCACCTACCCATTCTCCACTCACCTACCCCTCTCCACTTACCTACCCAACTCACCAGCCCATCCTCCACTCACCTAAACAACCTCACTCACCTACCCATCCTCCACTCACCTACTCATCCTCCACTCACCTACCCAATCTCCAGTCACCTACCCATCCTCCACTCACCTACCCCTCTCCACTTACCTACCCAACTCACCAGCCCATCCGCCACTCACCTAAACAACCTCCACTCACCTACCCATCCTTCACTCACCTACCCATCCTCCACTCACCTACCCAACCTTCACTCACCTACCCATCCTCCACTCACCTAACCCTCTCCACTTACCTACCCAACTCACCTACCCATCCTCCACTCTCCTAACCAACATCCACTCACCAACCCAATCTCCACTCACCTGCCCATCTTCCACTCACCTACCCATCCTCCACTCACCAACCCATCCTCCACTCACCTACCCATCCTCCACTCGCCTAACCAACATCCACTCACCAACCCAACCACCATTCACCTAACCAACATCCACTCACCTACCCAACCTCCACTCACCTGCCCATCCTCCCTCCATTCACCTACCCAACCACCATTCACCTACCCTACCCACCCTTCACTCACCTACCCATCCTCCACTCACCTAACCAACCTCCACTCACCTAAATATCCTTGTCCGCTCATCTACCCAACCTCTAATCACCAACCTACCCTCTACTAACCTACTTACATGTTTTGCCACCCTGTCATCTACCAACTATATATACTCTTAACTTGCATAACCCCAACTCATCATCCCAACCTTCACTATAACCTTTTCTCACTCCATAGTATCATAGCTCCCTCCTAATAATTTACATAAGCAGAAAAACCCAACAATGCTCCCCATAAAAAATATATCAACTTGATACTTTTCCATATAAATCAGAAAGGACTAGCTGTTTACGGAATCAGAATGAAAATTTGTTGCATTGCCGATTAATTTGGAGATTATCATAAGTCTGTTCTGTTTTCACTCTATTCAACACTTATTGCTAACATTAATATTTATGCCCAAGACACTTAATTTCTATTGTTTTTGAAGTGTCAGGCTCTATTGTTTAGACTTTTTTCATGCCAGGTACAAATAGTTTAATCATGTCAGCAATGCATTTGTTGTCAATTCTTTTGAGCCTCCATTATATACATTTCCTTTCAAGCTAGCCACAAAAATAGTTAAAATTGCTTTTCTGCAGCATAAATCTTTTGTTCCAATGCATGTGGTCGTATGGACAATGCATGTGGTCGTATGGACAATGCTTGTTTGTTTGATGAGGTCTTAACGGCACCACGACAAGGAAGGTCAAATTGTGCCTGAGAGGTCAGATCATTTTAGAGGTAGTAAGGAAAGAGACCAGGGGGAGAATGAGAGAAATTCAAGAACAAAAGCCAGAAAGCTGTGATCGAGAGAGGAGGTGCATGGGTAAAACAAAAAGAAAGTAGAGAGGGGGTGGAAGAGGAGAATTAAATATGGTTGTAGAGGGATGCATGCTGAAGGAAGGAGATTATTTTATCTGGAGGATTTTTCTGGAAGAACTCAGCAATTGAGTTGTGGGGAGCGAGGGAAGCTCTGGGAAGGTTGTACAGGGGGCAAGCAAGGAGAACGTGTTGGATTGTGAGGATGCAGTGGCATTTGTTACAGAGGGGTTGGGGGAACCAATAAGGAGGTGGGAGTGAGTGAGGTGGGTGTGACCAATTCTAAGACGGGTAATATGAACGTTGTCGATATGAGAAAGGTTGTTGATGGTGGATTTGATCGATTGTGGGCTGGATAACATGGAGTTTGTTATCAATTTGGAAGTTCCATAAGGTTTGCCAGCGGTCACGAACAAGAGAAGCGATAAGCGGTTTGATGTCAGAGAGGGTTTTGGGAAAAGGGAAGGGAGGAGGTTAGGGGCAAGCTTTAGCGGCTGTATCAGCCCTGTCATTGCCAGGGATGCCAACATGGCTGGGTATCCAGAAGAAAGAACACTTTTCCTGCAGAGGGTGGGAGAAAAGAGTTTCGGAGGAGGAGGTGGCAGGTGAGGTTATCCCATTTAAGATTTAGTAATGAAGTAAGAACAGCCTTTGAGTCAGAGAAAATGGCAAAGTGACTAAGAGGAGAGTACTCAATAAAGTTGAGGGCGAGGAGAATGGCCTTAGCCTCGGCTGAAAAGATGGATGAGTAGTCAGGAAGTCTGCTACTGAGGGTGATGTCTTGGATGATGGCAGTAGCAGCTGTCTTGTTGCCTTCCTTGGAGCCATCAGTATAGATGGAGGTGTAATTTGAGAGTGCATGGACAATGCATGTGGTCGTATGGACAATGCATGTGGTCGTATGGACAATGCATGTGGTCGTATGGACAATGCATGTGGTCGTATGGACAATGCATGTGGTCGTATGGACAATGCATGTGGTTGTATGGACAATGCATGTGGTCGTATGGACAGTGAATGTGAACAAACAGATAAATGGTAAAGATGCTATATCCTCTCTTCACCAACTTCGTTTGCAAGAGGATAAAAAGAGTGCTTACATAAAATCTAACTTCATTTTTGTGAAAGTGGTATACAGTCAAATAAAACATTTTTCAAAAATGAATTTTTTTTCCTATGTACAAACCTAAGATTTTGGAAAATTAAAATCAGACACTAACATAAATTTTGATATAGAATTCTTAATGTAGAATGCTCGTGGCAGTGAACTTAAGACAAAGACCTTTATCAGTATATAACAAAGCAAGAATATATATAATGGTACATCAAAACAAATGATCAAGTAAGATTTCTCCTTTCAGAATCTCTTCAGAATCCTCACCTCTTCAACTTTAGCAAATTCTTGAATGACCTGCTCATGTTCCTTTGGGTCATACCCATTCCACCTATCTCTTTTCCCATCATAATCAAAGTTAAAACTTGGTTGTAGAAATTCTTCAGGAGCTATCTTCTCACCGGTGAATTTTGCTCCAACTTTTCTAGGTCGCTACAAAAATAAGAGCATCATTTGTCAAAAGCTATAGAGAAAAATGATGAATATCAAACCTAACTTGTTTTTCTACAGCAGCTGCTTAAAACTTATTGACAATCAGAAATCTGAAAAAATAATCCACTAGATTAAGTCAACATTTACTGTTTGATTCTTTTTTCAAACCTGTTATCAATATTTCATATTGCACAGTGAACTTCTTCTCTTCACTTTATTTGCAACACAATTCATTATACATTCAGAACATTCTTACAGTGGTAGAAAGTACAAGTTAATATATATTACAGGAAAAGAAAATGACATGCAGAATATGTTGATCACAAGGAAAGGTTGAGACTCTACAGAAAGTTTAGAAAACTTGCTAAACATAAAGTCCCCAAGACATGACATAAGTATATTTGAAACATATATGTATATATATATAGAAACAAGAATAAATTATATCCAAAATAATGCATATGAAAAAAGAGAGAAAAAACTATCCAACAACCCACCATACCCAAAATCCTAACACTATCCGACCCCAACCCCAGCCCCTACCCCAGTCCCTACCAACCCCCTAACTCCCACCCCAGCCAGATTCTTAAATCATATGCATATGTATATGAGTAATGAGTAAGAGTAATGAGTTTTCTTAGGCTGAAGGGATAATAATATGCGATGTTACAATAGAAAGAAACGGGAGTATAATGGCATTATATATTTTAATAAGTGCTTTCTCAGGAAGTTGAAATCTTAAGCGTCCAGGTATACCAACTCCTTTGGAAATTTAAAAAAAAAGTATCTTGAAAAAATAGGCACTCTTCCCTAAAAATAATAATTTTGACAGAACTTTGAACACCAAATCCATGCACAATTTGGCCTTGGAATTTTACTGTATACAAAGAAATTCCCTTTTCACACATCTGCAATGAAAGATAATGCATCAACTATCTTTATGAGTCATTATTGAATGCAGCACCATCAAAATGTGTCTTCCCTTTTAAAAGAAATTGTGATCTAGTTTTACACCAACCAATCCATATTCCCAGATGAATAACGAATATTAATTTCACCCTGCAAATTTTTTGAAAAACTGACATAGTTGAATATGATATCAAATCTAATGATTGACATATTAGATCACCACTAACTTCCAACTCAAATCTAATGATTGACATATTAGATCACCACTAACTTCCAATTCAATTTTAATGACTGACATATTAGATCACCACTAACTTCCGACTCAAATTTAATGATTGACATATTAGATCACCACTAACTTCCAACTCAAATCTAATGATTGACATATTAGTTCACCACTAACTTCCAATTCAAAATTAATGATTGACATATTAGATCACCACTAACTTCCAACTCTTGAAAATCATCAAGCAATTATTTTCAAAAGTTGGAAGTTAGTGGTGATCTAATATGTGTGTAGGTTAACAAATTTCCAGTGTGCTTAAAATATCTCTCCAGTAAGAATGAAGTTTGCAGGTTGGGGTATGGAGGGTGATGGGCATCCATCTTTTAATCCTCTGTCACAAGGAGAGCAACTGATTCTGACAAACAGTTATTTTATAACATTTATTCTGACAAACATTTATATGTTGGTAGAGTAATAGAGAGGCATCTCCAATAGTGTATAATTCCTATGAGTACAGTATGTGATATATGGCTTGGTGGTCAGCATAAGGGATTGGAGCATAGTACAGGCTTGTGCGCTGTAAGCATCAAAGCTTACATTAAAGGACTATGGGCAGGGGCAACATGGGCTTAATTAGTATAAAATATGCTCTACCATTAAAACAGCAAAATATTCCATTAAAGTGGTTATTAATTGACCAATTTACATGTGTAGCATTTTTAAATTTTAGCAGTTAATACGCAATAATGTGTGACATCAATGGGGGAAGGATCCTTCATTACCTTTTGTAAAACCTCTGTTTTTTATTTCTCTGTCAATGCTGTTGGAAATATAAAATTGGACTTCAGGCAAAATTTGATGGAATTTTATCACACCCCGAATCATATTGTATCTAGAAAAGACATTCTGAAATTCACAAGTAGCTGAATTTGAAGAACAGAATTTGAAGAATTATATAAAGATTTTGAGATGTGTTTCTCTTAGTATAGCACAAATTCCGGACAAATGAAACTTTGTCGAGTCATAACTTGAAAACTAAAAAAGCTTTTTACAAATTTTAACCAGAGGGAGAAATCCTATGTGGATCACAAGTATTTTTGTTCTCTGTATCTTTAAATGTTGTGTTCTTCCATACTTAGTTTATTTATCATACTGCAACATGTAATTTGTATATATTTTGTTATTTGTTTAAGTATTGAAGGTTACCTTTAAGCTATAAGCCACAATCACAACCAATGAAAGATTGTATTTGGCTCCGCCTGACATGAATAATGATGGAAGTCAACGACTCAACATTCTATGGAATCCTGTACAATCCTTAACAACAGCATCATAACAAAAACATAAACAGAATTTTGCAGTAAGTCCCGCCATCCCATTAATGTTTAAAACAATAGGGATCATCTGCAGACCACAGCACCATGTACCAAGTATGGCATAAATCCACCATAATGATTGTTGAGATATCATCGTGTTTACAAGCTTGTTATGTTTGTTTGATGAGGACAAGCTTGTTATGTTTGTTTGATGAGGACAAGCTTGTTATGTTTGTTTGATGAGGACAAGCTTGTTATGTTTGTTTGATGAGGACAAGCTTGTTTTGTTTGTTTGATGAGGACAAGCTTGTTATGTTTGTTTGATGAGGACAAGCTTGTTATGTTTGTTTGATGAGGACAAGCTTGTTATGTTTGTTTGATGAGGACAAGCTTGTTATGTTTGTTTGATGAGGACAAGCTTGTTATGTTTGTTTGATGAGGACAAGCTTGTTATGTTTGTTTGATGAGGACAAGCTTGTTTTGTTTGTTTGATGAGGACAAGCTTGTTATGTTTGTTTGATGAGGACAAGCTTGTTATGTTTGTTTGATGAGGACAAGCTTGTTATGTTTGTTTGATGAGGACAAGCTTGTTATGTTTGTTTGATGAGGACAAGCTTGTTATGTTTGTTTGATGAGGACAAGCTTGTTATGTTTGTTTGATGAGGACAAGCTTGTTATGTTTGTTTGATGAGGACAAGCTTGTTATGTTTGTTTGATGAGGACAAGCTTGTTATGTTTGTTTGATGAGGACAAGCTTGTTATGTTTGTTTGATGAGGACAAGCTTGTTATGTTTGTTTGATGAGGACAAGCTTGTTATGTTTGTTTGATGAGGACAAGCTTGTTATGTTTGTTTGATGAGGACAAGCTTGTTATGTTTGTTTGATGAGGACAAGCTTGTTATGTTTGTTTGATGAGGACAAGCTTGTTATGTTTGTTTGATGAGGACAAGCTTGTTATGTTTGTTTGATGAGGACAAGCTTGTTATGTTTGTTTGATGAGGACAAGCTTGTTATGTTTGTTTGATGAGGACAAGCTTGTTATGTTTGTTTGATGAGGACAAGCTTGTTATGTTTGTTTGATGAGGACAAGCTTGTTATGTTTGTTTGATGAGGACAAGCTTGTTATGTTTTGTTTGATGAGGACAAGCTTGTTATGTTTGTTTGATGAGGACAAGCTTGTTATGTTTGTTTGATGAGGACAAGCTTGTTATGTTTGTTTGATGAGGACAAGCTTGTTATGTTTGTTTGATGAGGACAAGCTTGTTATGTTTGTTTGATGAGGACAAGCTTGTTATGTTTGTTTGATGAGGACAAGCTTGTTATGTTTGTTTGATGAAGCTTTAACAGCACCACGACAGCGAGGGTCAAATTGTGCCTGAGAGGTTAGATTATTCCAGAGGTAGGAAAAAAATAAAATATGAGTCTGAGAGAAGTACGGGGGCTAAGAACCAAGAAGCTGGGATCAAAAGAGGAAGAGCAGGGGTGTAAAAAAACAGGGGTAAATGTAGGTAGAGTGGAGTGGGAGAGGAGGACTAAATATGGTTGTAGAGGACAGCACGATGACTGAAAGAGATAATTTTAATCAGGGTTTTTTTTCTCTGGAAGAGCTTGGCTATGAAGTTGTGAGAGGTGATGGAAGCTCTGGGAAGGTTGTACAGGGGGCAGACAAGAAGGATGTGGTGGATTGTGAGGAGGCAATGGCAATTGTTGCAGAGGGGTTCGAGAGCCAGTAAGGAGGTGGGAGTGAGTGAGGCGGATAATGTGGAAGTTGTCCATATGGGAAAATTGTGGATGGTAGGATTGGTCCTAATAGTGGGCTGGATGTCGTGGAGTTTATCAATTTGGTAGTCCCATGAGGTTTGCAAGCTGTCACAAACAAGGGTGATGAGCGGTTTGATGTCAGAAAGGGTTTTGGAAAAGGGGAAGGTTGAGGGCAAGCTTAGCCATTGCAGGGGAAGCCAACATGGTTGGGTATCCAGAAGAAGAGAATATCTTTCCTGCAAGGGGGGCAAAGGAGTTTACGAAGGGGTTGGGATGTGGGGTTATCCCACTTAAGGATGAGTAAAGAAGTGCGGAGAGACTTGAAGTCTGAGAAGATGGCAATGTGGCTGAGCAAAGTGACAAAGTGGCTGTGTGGCTCAGTATAGCTGAGGGCGAGTAGGATGGCATTGGCCTCGGCCGAGAAGATGGACGAGTAGTTGGGAAGCCTGCTACTAAGGGTGATGTCTTGGATGACGGCAGCAGCAGCTGTCTTGTAGCCTTCCTTGGAGCCATCAGTATAGATAGAGGTGTAGTTTGAGAGTTGGTCTTTGATTTGGTTGTGAAGGATTATGAAGATGTTGGGGTGGGTTTGGTTTTTGTGATGAGTAGAGAGGCCCAGGTGGATGGAAGAAAGGGGGTGGCCCAGGGAGAAGGTGCCAAAAGTGGCGGGATTAATGCCGAGATGGTGGAGGTTGTGTTTGATGCATAAGCTGAAGGAAGGGGATAGGGTTTTAGTCCTATCAAAGAGGGTGGAGATACCTAATGAGGTTGTAGACAGGGTTTTAGGTGTTGGTGAGGGCTCTAAAAGCATAGGAATTGCTAAGCTTTCTACATCTTAGCAGGAAGGGGGGTTTGTTGGATTTAATGTGAAGGCTGGTGATGGGGATGTCATGTAGGGTCCCAGGCAAAGCCTGAGGGCTTCATTTTGGATGGTGTTGATGTGGTTGAGGTAAGAGTTGTGAGCGGCACGGCACAGTAGACAATATTGATATAGTCGAGCTTGGCACAAATGGTGAGTTCGAAGATTTTGAGGAGAGTGTGGGGTTCCACTTCCCAAAAGGTGTTGGAGAGGAAGCAGAGAAAGTTGAGGGAGCTATTGCATTTCTGTTTTAGGTTGGTGATGTGTTGCTTGTAGTAGAGCTTGGGGTCTAGAGTTAAACCCAGAAACTCAGTGTGGTCAACTTTAAGGATGCGATTGAGCACTAGGTTCAGGTTGAGGTGGAGGTTGTTGAAATGACAGAAGTGCATGCAGACTGTCTTTTCTTTGGAGAATTTAAAAGCGTTATTGTTGCACCAGTCTTGCAGCTGGCTGAGGCTAAGTTGGAGCCTATTTTTGATGAGAGAAAAGCTAGGGGAGGAGCAGCAGATGGTGGAGTTGTCCACGTAGAGAGCACGTTTGATGTTTGGGCCAAGGTTGTCCGCAATGTTTTTAATGCTTAGGTTGAAGAAAGTATGGGAGAGGATGCTGTCTTGGGGGATGCACTCTACTTGGGAATAGGGGTTAGAGAGGGTGTGGCCAATACGAACTTGGAACTGCCTGGGTGAGAGGAAGTTTTGAATACAGATGGGGAGGTGGCCTCTGAGGCCAATAGTGTGAAGCTTACAGGTAATGCCATATTTGCAAGAAGTGTCGAAAGCTTTCTCAAGGTTGAAAAATATGGCAATAAGGTGTTCCTTTTTTGCAAATAATTCCCCAATGGGGGTGTCGAGCACGATTTACTGGTCCGAAGTATTGTTTCCAGAAACTGCTTTGGTGAGGGGGAGAAGATTCTGTCAATCCTTCCCTGGTTTGGGGAGGGGGTGATGATAGCTGTCCTCCAGATAGGAGGAAAGGAGTGTGAGGACCAAATGTGGTTGAAGATGGTGAGTAGGGTAGTGGTGGCCTTGTTGGGGAGGTGTTTCAGGAACTGGTAGGGGATGTTATGTGGGCCCTGGAGGTGCAGCCAGCATCATGGATGGCTTGGTTTAATTCAGAAAGGGTAAGAGGAGTGTTGTAGCTCTCTTAGTTGTCGGAGGGAAGGTGATACTCCATACATCACAAGCTTTTTTGGTTTTGAAAGCATTGGGGTAGTTGGCCGAGGACAAGATGTTGCTGAAAGAGGCGGCGAGGTGGTTAACGATGTCCTTTTTCATGGTGAGAAGGTTACCATTCCAGGAGAGATGGAAGATGGAAAACTTTCCCACCCTGTTGTGGAAGCTGTTAACCATTCTCCAAATCTTCTTAATGAGGGTGTTGGAGGTGAGAGAAGAGATGAAGTTGTTCCAAGAGTTGGTTTTACTGTCCTTGATAGAGCGTCTGGCCTTGGCACGGCTGATGTGAAAGAGGTTGAGGTTGTGGGTGGTCAGGTTAGTTTTAAAGTTCCTGAAGGCACTTTTTCTGTTCTTGATGGCAGTTTTGCAGTCATCAGAGAACCAGGGGTGGGGGTGGGGGTCGGGGGTTAAGGGCTTTGGAGGTTTTGGGAATAGAGCAGGTGACGATGTTGATAAGGATATTATCGAAGTTTGACATGGGATCCTCACCCTCAAGGAGATGGGGAGAGAGGTGCGAGTCACAGAGGGTTTCGAAAAGGGGCCAGTCGGCCTTCTCGAGGTTCCAGTAGGGGGTGTGGTCAGTGGGTGTGGTCAGTGGGTGTGGTCAGTGGGTGTGGTCAGTGGGTGTGGTCAGTGGGTGTGGTCAGTAGGTTTTGAAGGTTGGAGTGTATAAGAAGAGGGTAATGGCAGGCCTCCCAGTGACTCTTTTATAAAATAAAGGTTTTTTTAAAGGTTGGAAAAGTTGAAATAAAGGTTTTTAAAGGTTTTGGATTTAAATAAAAAGGTTTATAAAGATTAACTCATGGAATAAATTTTCATACAATGAGTATATTCTGGGGCAAAAGGCAGTGGGTGGCGCCAAAAGTCCATTACTTACGTGAAGTTGGAAATTTTATTTTAGTCCTGCTACTTTTTAAATGTGTGTTGAGAACAGATATGCTATTAAATGGATGTGTATACTTACCAATGAAGCTAAAACCTTGGCACTTGAATAATTTACCTTACTTAACTTTGAAAATAAAGGTTTTTAAAGGTTTTAAAGGTTATTTTGAAAGGAATAAAGGTTCAATTTGTCAATTAAGGTTTTTAAAGGTTTTTAAAGGTTTACTGGGAGCCCTGTAATAATCACTATCACAGAGATCAGCAGTGACCTTCCAGCTAAAATCAAGTGGGAGGTTGGGAGAACAGATAGACAGGTCAATACAGGTGAAGGAGCCTGTGGCAGGGGGAAGGTAGGTCAGGGAGTTAGTGTTGAGCAAAGAGAAGCTGTGCAGTCGAAGAGTGTTATCGATGAGTTTGCCTCTGGGGGTGGTGGTATTGGAGCGTAACAGGGGTTGTGGGCGTTAAAGTCACCCAGAAGGATGAAGGGGGAGGGGAGCTGAGACACGAGGTTGTTAAGGCTGGTTGGCTGAACGTTAGCGTTGAGGGGAGATAGATATTGCAAAGAGTGAAGGTTCTGTGGAGGGAGATAGACATACAGATGGCCTGAAGGTCGGTGTTAATAAACAGGGCTGTGTGGGATATCGTGTCTAACGACAATGGAGACGCCCCCACAGGCCCTGTCGGCGTCCACTTGATGTTTGTGATAGCAAGCGAAGTTGTTGAGGGAATAATGGTCAGTGGTTTTCAAGAAGGTTTCTCGTATTGGCCATTTCTTCAGAATTGGCCTTAAGGCTCCTAATGTTTCATTGTATAATGTTGTGAATGTTACTGTAATTGTTTATGTTGCACGCCATAAGGAGGCAGGGGGTTATCTGGAGGAAGATCTGTTGGGTCTGAGTTCACTTATTTTTTTCTTTGGATCTGTCCCTGTTTCTTTGGGAGCGGTTATTTTTTAAAAGTTGGATGAGAAGTATGTTCGGTAATCGAACAATCCATGTTCTCTTCTGTGTCATATGTGTGGGTTTGGACGGTGGGCTGTGGGCTGTTTGTAGATTGGTTGTTTCTTGGTTTGTTGTTTGTTGGTTTGATGATTGTTAGCAAGGTTGGCTCGAGTTTGATGGCATTAGAGGTGTTGGGGTAAGGGGCGGCGGGGTCTTAGAGGAAAAGGAAGGTTGGGGAGAGAAGTGATGGTGGAGGTGGTTTGGGTAATGGGTGTGGTTGGGTTGTTGGCAATGGTGATGGGCTTAGGACTGGGCAAGAAGAGCCAGGTGAGGTCGGTTTGGGCATGTGGGTCAGTTTTAGTTGTGTTAAGGGAGGTCGATATTGGTGTTAGAGGAGACTGCGCTCTAGTAGGATGGTTTAGCGTGGAGTGAAGCGAGAAATTGCTTTCTGGCCTCCGGGTAAGTGATGTTGGGATTAAGGTTTTTAGTTTGGTTATTTGTTTTTCTTGAAGCCAGGTGGGGCAGTCTTTTGAGAAGGAGGGATGGTTAGCTGGATGAGTACCATCGCAATTGGTGCAGTGTGGGGTGCTGGTGCAGTGTGGGGTGCTGGTGCAGTGTGGGGTGCTGGTGCAGTGTGGGGTGCTGGTGCAGTGTGGGGTGCTGGTGCAGTGTGGGGTGCTGGTGCAGTGTGGGTGCTGGTGCAGTGTGGGTGCTGGTGCAGTGTGGGGTGCTGGTGCAGTGTGGGGTGCTGGTGCAGTGTGGGGTGCTGGTGCAGTGTGGGGTGCTGGTGCAGTGTGGGTGCTGGTGCAGTGTGGGGTGCTGGTGCAGTGTGGGGTGCTGGTGCAGTGTGGGGTGCTGGTGCAGTGTGGGGTGCTGGTGCAGTGTGGGGTGCTGGTGCAGTGTGGGGTGCTGTCACGGTCCAGAGCTCCACAGTTGCCACAGCGCGCTTGGCTGCGGCAGGAGTTTTTACCATGGCCATACCTTTTGGCACTTATGACAATGGAGGGGGTTAGGAATATAAGGAGTGACTGGGATTCTCAGGTAGCCAGCAGTTATGTGGGAGGGGAGAGTTGGTGTGGAAAACGTTAGAAAGATGGTATTGGTAGGTGTTTCAGCACCATCTCTCTATGTATTCTATTATGTTTTGTCCTTCAACTGTGTGGCTTAAAAACCATGGGATATGTCAGAAAGGTAGTAAAACTGAATCTAGTAAGGGTATTTTTAATTTAATACCTGAAGAAAGTTCGACAATAAATAATTAGAAAATTTAAAAATCTAGATAAACTTTCTTTAAAATACACTAACAATTGTTAAGAATGTGAGGATCAGGATGCCAACTTTCCATTGTAGACTTACTACACCAGTCATTTCTACACAAATAAGACAAAGCTTTAAACTTTAATATCATCTACACAGAATAAGATTTTTAAACATTTTCTTCACCATTTTGTTTCTTTTGAAGTCCTCTTTTATATAAGGTCGACTTGCTTGACTTCTGAACCAATCCTTTAAACGCATTGCATGTAAAAAAGCTAAGAACTATGTATTGTTGTTGTTGTTGTTATTATTATTATTATTACTATTATTATTATTATCATTATCATTATCATTATCATTATCATCATTATCATTATTATTATTATTATTATCATTATCATCATCATCATCATCATCATCATCATTATCATCATTATTATTATTATTATTATCATTATTATTATTTTATCATTATTATTATTTTTATTATTATTATTATTAAGTGGTTTCTGCAGATATTTTCCCAGTCTTAAAGTTTACAGAATTTCAAATCAGATACCTGTGTGACAGCTTTGATGGAACTTCTATTAGGTGACCTACCTCAATACAATCTTTCTTCTTATGGGTTGTTGCCCCACAGTTTGTGCAGGCTCCTTTCTGAAACTTTGTCACATGGCCCGTCTATGACAAAACAATAGTGGAAAACATTTTGAGCAATTAAATTTCAGATACACATCCTTATAAAATAAGATATGACCCAAACATGAAAACAATCAATCATAATTACTACCATACTGATAAACCTAACTTTATAATCAAAATGCATGCATTTGTGTTTGATTGAATGAAAACAACAAAGATTACAGCACTGCTTATAAGAATAATCAAACAAATGGCAAAATTACAAATGCATTGTGGAAAATTATTTTAACAACTTGGAAGGTCTCATCTAAACATCTCCACAATATTTTATCCCTGGAGGTCCTCTTACTGTACATCCAAAATGTCTTCATTTCTTTTTAAGCCAGATTTTATTGTTTCTACTACTATTCAGACTAGGAAATAGTTATTATGAAGCAAACTTTCCATTGTTACCATTTATCTTTAAGTGAGATATGAAATGTTATTAAGACAAAGACTTAATGTTTTCAGCTCTTCTCAAAACTTCCATCTGTGAGTAAAATACAAATTGCTATTAAGGCCCAGGCTGAACTGCTATTAAGGCACAGGCTGAATTGCTATTAAGGCCCATGCTTAATTGCTATTAAGGCCCACGCTTAATTGCTATAGGCCCAGGCTTAATTGTTATTAAAACCCAGGCTTAATTGATATTAAGGCCCAGGCTTGATTGATATTAAGGCCCAGGCCTAATTGCTAAAGGCCAAGGCTTAATTGCTATTAAGACCTAGGCTTAATTGCTATTAAGACCCAAGCTTAATCACTATTAAGACCCAGGCTTAATTCCTATTAAGGCCCAGGCTTAATTGATATTAAGGCCCAGGCTTAATTGATATTAAGGCCCAGGCTTAATTGCAATAGGCCCTGGCTTAATTGCTATAGGCCCAGGCTTAATTGCTATTAAGGCACAGGCTTAATTGCTATTAAGGCCCAGGCTTAATTGCTATTAAGGCACAGGCCTAATTGCTATTAAGGCCCAGGCTTAATTGCTATTAAGGCCAAGGCCCAATTGCTATTAAGGCCCAGGCTTAATTGCTATAGGCCCAGGCTTAATTGCTATTAAGGCCTAGGCTTAATTGCTATAGGCCCAGGCTTAATTGCTATTAAGGCACAGGCTTAATTGCTATTAAGACCCAGGCTTAACTGCTATTAAGGCCCAGGCTTAATTGCTATTAAGGCACAGGCCTAATTGCTATTAAGGCCCAGGCTTAATTGCTATTAAGGCCAAGGCCCAATTGCTATTAAGGCCCAGGCTTAATTGCTATAGGCCCAGGCTTAATTGCTATTAAGGCCTAGGCTGAATTGCTATTAAGGCCCAGGCTTAATTGCTATAGGCCCAGGCTTAATTGCTATTAAGGCCTAGGCTTAATTCCTATTAAAGCCCAGGCTTAATTGATATTAAGGCCCAGGCTTAATTGATATTAAGGCCCAGGCTTAATTGCTATAGGCCCAGGCTTAATTGCTATAGGCCCAGGCTTAATTGCTATTAAGGCACAGGCTTAATTGCTATTAAGACCCAGGCTTAATTGCTATTAAGGCCCAGGCTTAATTGCTATTAAGGCCCAGGCTAAATTGCTATTAAGGCCCAGGCTTAATTGCTATTAAGGCCCAGGCTTAATTGCTATTAAGGCCAAGGCTTAATTGCTATAGGCCCAGGCTTAATTGTTATTAAGGCCCAGACTTAATTGCTATTAAGGCCCAGGCTTAATTGCTATTAAGGCCCAGGCCTAATTGCTATTAAGGCCCAGGCTTAATTGCTATTAAGGCCCAGGCTTAATTGCTATTAAGGCCCAGGCTTAATTGCTATTAAGACCCAGGCTTAATTGCTATTAAGACCCAGGCTTAATTACTATTAAGACCAGGCTTAATTGCTATTAAGGTCCAGGCTTAATTGCTATAGGCCCAGGCTTAATTGCTAAAGGCCCAGGCTTAATTGCTATAGGCTCAGGCTTAATTGCTATTAAGACCCAAGCTTAATTGCTATTAAGGCCAAGGCTTAATTGCTATTAAGGCCCAGGCTTAATTGCTATTAAGGCCCAGGCTTAATTGCTATTAAGGCACAGGCCTAATTGCTATTAAAACCCAAGCTTAATTGCTATTAAGACCCAGGCTTAATTACTATTAAGACCCAGGCTTAATTGCTATTAAGGCCCAGGCTTAATTGCTATAGGCCCTGGCTTAATTGCTATAAAGGCCCAGGCTTAATTGCTATTAATGTCCAGGCTTAATGTTCTCAGTTTTGTATAGGCAAGAAACTTCAAAATATCATAAAAACTCCATTAGGTTTAGAATCCTTATGATAATGACAGACTGATCGCTATGTCTCTTTCTGCTGGGTAGGCGAGACAACAATGAAGGACATATTAGGATAACTTTCTTCACAGGTAAAAGAAATTAAATTGTAAAAAATTTAACATGCCCCATTCACCTACCATCCTCCATTCACCTACCATCCTCCATTCACATGCCATCCTCCATTCACATGCCATCCTCCATTCACTAACATGTTGATGGATGGACGGACAGATAGACAGACAGACAGAGAGAAGGACCAGCGTTCGATAAATCACCCAAAAAATACACTTGCCCGCCAGGCAGACACATGCGCAGAAATGCTTGCCCGGAAGCTTAATCCATTTGCCTGACAATAATCATGATAATATTGGACAAGGCGATGCACGTTATGGTAAAATATTTCTTATGGCAATACTTTATACTGAAAATGCTGTATAAATAATCAAAGACTCTAACACCAAAAAAACAGTGGAAATAGTAATCCATATATCCTCTACAAATATTAAGCAATAACAGACTCCATAAAATCAAAAAAGAAACAGGGAAGTTCATTAAACTTTTGCATAAACAAGTGGCAAAGGCAGGTCAAGTTCAACATGTAACAGTACAGTATATACAGCATACGGTATGACCTGTATGATACTGTATGTGTACATGGAATGGGTATTGGACCCATTGCGTGTGGTGCATTAACACAGCAGAACAGACCTCGGAAAACAGTGACTGGATAGAAATATGCATGAGATATTTTACGTGAGATATGATCGGTTGGAAGGAGCAAGCCTCCCTAGTAAAACAGCATGCATTGTGCACATGTTCAACCAGCTTTGGTGGCCTGGATCATACATATATCTGTACTGTACATTATATGTAATTGTGTGTACATGTGCAATATATGTTTACGTATGTCTTATGTATGGGTGCATGTATGATGTTGTTATGCGAGGTTTATGATCATTACGTAACATAATAAAATATTTTGGCTTCCAAATAAATGGACTATAAGTCTGATTTAAGTTATTTTCTGGGCATTTCTATCACTTATATTGTAGTAAGTATAATCTAGGTAATGAATTAAGTTTTTAAAGAGATATTCACACTATTAGTTCGGATCTTTTTAATGTTGCCCGGCAGGCATATCAACTTGTAAATCTACTTGCCCGGACATAAATATTATTTGCCCCGGGCGTCCAGACAGGCGATTTGTCGAACGCTGAGAAGGATGGAGAGAAGGGCGGAGAGAAGGACGGAAGGATGGAGAGAAGGGCGGAGAGAAGGACGGAAGGATGGAGAGAAGGGCGGAGAGAAGGACGGAAGGATGGAGAGAAGGGCGGAGAAGGACGGAGAGAAGGACGGAGAGAAGGACGGAAGGATGGAGAGAAGGGCGGAGAGAAGGACGGAAGGATGGAGAGAAGGGCGGAGAGAAGGACGGATAGGACAGATCGAAGGACATGAACGGATAGAAGGACAGACGAATGGACAGGTGAACGGACAGATTAATGGAAAGACAAACACACATACAAACAGACAGATGCTATGATTCCTCTGCACCAACTTCATTGGCGAGGGGATAATAAATAACTGGACTCTTATGAGTGTGTGTGACAGACTGCAAAATTGCCCTAGGGCCATTTCTAGCCTGTTACAGGTGTGACAGACTGTGGAATTAAACATCACAGAAGTTCCAACCAAGGGAGAAATTGCCATCACAATTCTTACAATTCTTTCTCTCTTTTATCAAGAACTTTGTTTTTTGACTTCTACTCTCTCAATTCAAATTCAGTGACCCTACTTCAACCAATCACAAGTATTGTTGGCACATTAGAAAAGAAGAAATGCATTGACTGCTACTTGTACCTTTTTGACCCCTCTGCTGTACCAATCATCGATACCACTGAAAACCTTGACTTTCTCTGGTTGAACCCGCTGGTGCTTGAGAGTTGGGTGGCCGAAGCCTACATACCAGGGTACACTTGAAATGTACTGTGGAATGTGAGGATTGATATCTCTGTAAAGAAACAATAGCAATATACTCAAGTTGTGAATTGTGGTGGACCATTTAAGGCTATGCAATAGATTTGTGATACATTACCACAATCTTTCAACTCTTATATGTGCTATCTCCCTTTGAAGTTTCTGCAGAATGCCAAATTTAGGCAAGACATTGAATATGCAAATAATAAAGAAAAAGAATTTACACATTATATGAAAATTCTTATTAGGAAATTTAAATCTTCTTTAGTCCACTTTATTTTACTAATCAAGAGAACTGAATCCCAATCACTCACTTTCCCTCCTCATCAGTTAAAGCAGGGGCAGTACCAGCCTTCCTTGCTTCTTCAAGTTCCTTGGCTTTTCTCCAATCTTCTCTTCTGGATTCTTGGCTGGGCTCTTCCCTGCCAACGGCTTTACTTGCCACAGAAGGTAACGTAAGGTTACCAGATGACATTTTACCTCACTGAAAAATGGTACTAACCTGTAAATAGAATGAGAAATTGGTATGCACAATGATGAGTTTTGACAGAAAGTCAAGGAGTGTGAGTAGAACTGTCACACAAAGGAAACATTCTTTATTTAGGAAAGCTAACAAAATGTGAATGTTTATTTACATTCCTAGAATCTCCTGCTTCACCTACTTTTGATTGATTTACTGCATACAGCATTGTTTTACTACATACAGCATTGTTTTACTGCATACAGCATTGTTTTACTGCATACAACATTGTTTTACTGCATACAGCATTGTTTTACTGCATACAGCATTGTTTTACTGCATACAGCATTGTTTTACTGCATACAACATTGTTTTACTGCATACAGCATTGTTTTACTGCATACAGCATTGTTTTACTGCATACAGCATTGTTTTACTGCATACAGCATCGTTTTACTGCATACAGCATCGTTTTACTGCATACAGCATCGTTTTACTGCATACAGCATCGTTTTACTGCATACAGCATCGTTTTACTGCATACAGCATTGTTTTACTGCATACAGCATTGTTTTACTACATACAGCATTGTTTTACTGCATACAGCATTGTTTTACTGCATACAGCATTGTTTTACTACATACAGCATTGTTTTACTGCATACAACATTGTTTTACTGCATACAGCATTGTTTTACTGCATACAGCATTGTTTTACTGCATACAGCATTGTTTTACTACATACAGCATTGTTTTACTGCATACAGCATTGTTTTACTGCATACAACATTGTTTTACTGCATACAGCATTGTTTTACTGCATACAGCATTGTTTTACTGCATACAGCATTGTTTTACTGCATACAGCATCGTTTGACTGCATACAGCATTGATTTACTGCACACAGCATTGTTTTACTGCATACAGCATTGTTTTACTGCATACAGCATCGTTTTACTGCATACAGCATCGTTTTACTGCATACAGCATTGTTTTACTGCATACAGCATCGTTTTACTGCATACAGCATCGTTTTACTGCATACAGCATCGATTGACTGCATACAGCATCGTTTTACTGCATACAGCATCGTTTTACTGCATACAGCATCGTTTTACTGCATACAGCATCGATTGACTGCATACAGCATTGTTTTACTGCATACAGCATCGTTTGACTGCATACAGCATCGTTTTACTGCATACAGCATTGTTTTACTGCATACAGCATTGTTTTACTGCATACAGCATTGTGTTACTGCATACAGCATCGTTTTACTGCATACAGCATCGATTGACTGCATACAGCATTGTTTTACTGCATACAGCATTGTTTTACTGCATACAGCATTGCGTTACTGCATACAGCATTGTTTTACTGCATACAGCATTGTTTTACTGCATACAGCATTGTTTTACTGCATACAGCATTCCTGACATCAACCTTTCAATTCAACTAGCTTTTGACACATCAGCTTAAAGGAATTGGTGTGAAAACTACCATAAAACCTTATAATGATAATATCCTATTATTCACGTTTATGATACTATCAGATTTGTCTAAAAATGACTAAAATTGAAAAAGAATTGACACATCACCTTACTGATAATCTTTTTGTACTGCAGTGTAATTTTTCTGAGACTTTATGGCTTACCCTGTATAACCATTTCATGTAATTACTCAAAATTAATCATTTAGAAATCATAGGAATGTACAAATGTTTGTGTACTGCAATGCAATATTTTCTGAGAGTTTGTTCAAAAAAGCATTTCATACAATGACTCAAATTGAATCATTAAAGCAGGCCACATTGAATCATTAAAGCAGGCCACATTGAATCATCAAAGCAGGCCACACTGAATCATTAAAGCAGGCCACATTGAATCATTAAAGCAGGCCACACTGAATCATTAAAGCAGGCCACACTCGATCATTAAAGCAGGCCACACTGAATCATTAAAGCAGGCCACACTGAATCATTAAAGCAGGCCACACTCGATCATTAAAGCAGGCCACACTGAATCATTAAAGCAGGCCACATTGAATCATTAAAGCAGGCCACACTGAATCATTAAAGCAGGCCACACTGAATCATCAAAGCAGGTCACACTGAATCATCAAAGCAGGCCACACTGAATCATTAAAGCAGGCCACACTGGATCATTAAAGCAGGCCACACTGAATCATTAAAGCAGGCCACACTGAATCATTGAAGCAGGCCACACTGAATCATCAAAGCAGGCCACACTGAATCATCAAAGCAGGCCACACTGAATCATCAAAGCAGGCCACACTGAATCATTGAAGCAGGCCACACTGAATCATTAAAGCAGGCCACACTGAATCATCAAAGCAGGCCACACTAAATCATTAAAGTTGGCCACACTGAATCATCAAAGCAGGCCACACTGAATCATTAAAGCAGGCCACACTGAATCATCAAAGCAGGCCACACTAAATCATTAAAGTTGGCCACACTGAATCATCAAAGCAGGCCACACTGAATCATCAAAGCAGGCCACACTGAATCATTAAAGCAGGCCACACTGAATCATCAAAGCAGTCCACACTAAATCATTAAAGTTGGCCACACTGAATCATCAAAGCAGGCCACACTGAATCATCAAAGCAGGCCACACTGAATCATTAAAGCAGGCCACATTGAATCATTAAAGCAGGCCACACTAAATCATTAAAGCAGTCCACACTGAATCATTAAAGCAGACCACATTGAATCATTAAAGCAGGCCACATTGAATCATTAAAGCAGGCCACACTGAATCATCAAAGCAGGCCACACTGAATCATTAAAGCAGACCACACTGAATCATTAAAGCAGGCCACATTGAATCATTAAAGCAGGCCACATTGAATCATTAAAGCAGGCCACACTGAATCATCAAAGCAGGCCACACTGAATCATTAAAGCAGGCCACATTGAATCATTAAAGCAGGCCACACTGAATCATTAAAGCAGGCCACATTGAATCATTAAAGCAGGCCACATTGAATCATTAAAGCAGGCCACACTGAATCATCAAAGCAGGCCACACTGAATCATTAAAGCAGGCCACATTGAATCATCAAAGCAGGCCACACTGAATCATTAAACCAGGCCACATTGAATCATTAAAGCAGGCCACACTGAATCATTAAAGCAGGCCACACTGAATCATCAAAGCAGGCCACACTGAATCATTAAAGCAGGCCACATTGAATCATTAAAGCAGGCCACACTGGATCATTAAAGCAGGCCACATTGAATCATTAAAGCAGGCCACATTGAATCATTAAAGCAGGCCACACTGAATCATTACAGCAGGCCACATTGAATCATTAAAGCAGGCCACACTGAATCATTAAAGCAGGCCACACTGAGTCATTAAAGCAGGCCACATTAAATCATTAAAGCTCCTTACTGTTTACTAAAGGAAGACACCAAATGGGCTGCTCCTTACTGTTTACTATAGGAAGACACCAAATGGGCTGCTCCTCACTGTTTACTAAAGGAAGACACCAAATGGGCTGCTCCTCACTGTTTACTAATGGAAGACACCAAATGGGCTGCTCCTTACTGTTTACTAAAGGAAGACACCAAATGGGCTGCTCCTTACTGTTTACTAAAGGAAGACACCAAATGGGCTGCTCCTTACTGTTTACTAAAGACACCAAATGGGCTGCTCCTCACTGTTTACTAAAGGAAGACACCAAATGGGCTGCTCCTCACTGTTTACTAAAGGAAGACACCAAATGGGCTGCTCCTCACTGTTTACTAAAGGAAGACACCAAATGGGCTGCTCCTTACTGTTTACTAAAGGAAGACACCAAATGGGCTGCTCCTAACTGTTTACTAAAGGAAGACACCAAATGGGCTGCTCCTTACTGTTTACTAAAGGAAGCCACCAAATGGGCTGCTCCTTACTGTTTACTAAAGGAAGATACCAAATGGGCTGCTCCTCACTGTTTACTAAAGGAAGACACCAAATGGGCTGCTCCTTACTGTTTACTAAAGGAAGATACCAAATGGGCTGCTCCTCACTGTTTACTAAAGGAAGACATCAAATGGGCTGCTCCTCACTGTTTACTAATGGAAGACACCAAATGGGCTGCTCCTCACTGTTTAATAAAGGAAGACACCAAATGGGCTGCTCCTTACTGTTTACTAAAGGAGGACACCAAATGGGCTGCTCCTTACTGTTTACTAAAGGAGGACACCAAATGGGCTGCTCCTTACTGTTTACTAAAGGAAGACACCAAATGGGCTGCTCCTCACTGTTTACTAAAGGAAGACACCAAATGGGCTGCTCCTTACTGTTTACTAATGGAAGACACCAAATGGGCTGCTCCTTTTTGTTTACTAAAGGAAGACACCAAATGGGCTGCTCCTCACTGTTTACTAAAGGAAGACACCAAATGGGCTGCTCCTTACTGTTTACTAAAGGAAGACACCAAATGGGCTGCTCCTTACTGTTTACTAAAGGAAGACACCAAATGGGCTGCTCCTCACTGTTTACTAATGGAAGACACCAAATGGGCTGCTCCTCACTGTTTACTAAAGGAAGACACCAAATGGGCTGCTCCTTACTGTTTACTAAAGGAGGACACCAAATGGGCTGCTCCTTACTGTTTACTAAAGGAAGACACCAAATGGGCTGCTCCTCACTGTTTACTAAAGGAAGACACCAAATGGGCTGCTCCTCACTGTTTACTAAAGGAAGACACCAAATGGGCTGCTCCTCACTGTTTACTAAAGGAAGACACCAAATGGGCTGCTCCTCACTGTTTACTAATGGAAGACACCAAATGGGCTGCTCCTCACTGTTTACTAAAGGAAGACACCAAATGGGCTGCTCCTCACTGTTTACTAAAGGAAGACACCAAATGGGCTGCTCCTTACTGTTTACTAAAGGAAGACACCAAATGGGCTGCTCCTTACTGTTTACTAAAGGAAGACACCAAATGGGCTGCTCCTCACTGTTTACTAATGGAAGACACCAAATGGGCTGCTCCTCACTGTTTACTAAAGGAAGACACCAAATGGGCTGCTCCTTACTGTTTACTAAAGGAAGACACCAAATGGGCTGCTCCTCACTGTTTACTAATGGAAGACACCAAATGGGCTGCTCCTCACTGTTTACTAAAGGAAGACACCAAATGGGCTGCTCCTCACTGTTTACTAAAGGAAGACACCAAATGGGCTGCTCCTCACTGTTTACTAAAGGAAGATACTGTACCAAATGGGCTGCTCCTTACTGTTTACTAAAGGAAGACACCAAATGGGCTGCTCCTCACTGTTTACTAAAGGAAGACACCAAATGGGCTGCTCCTCACTGTTTACTAATGGAAGACACCAAATGGGCTGCTCCTTTTTGTTTACTAAAGGAAGACACCAAATGGGCTGCTCCTTTTTGTTTACTAAAGGAAGACACCAAATGGGCTGCTCCTTACTGTTTACTAAAGGAAGACACCAAATGGGCTGCTCCTTACTGTTTACTAAAGGAAGACACCAAATGGGCTGCTCCTCACTGTTTACTAATGGAAGACACCAAATGGGCTGCTCCTCACTGTTTACTAAAGGAAGACACCAAATGGGCTGCTCCTCACTGTTTACTAAGGGAGGATACCAAATGGGCTGCTCCTTACTGTTTACTAAAGGAAGACACCAAATGGGCTGCTCCTCACTGTTTACTAAAGGAAGACACCAAATAGGCTGCTCCTCACTGTTTACTAAAGGAAGACACCAAATGGGCTGCTCCTCACTGTTTACTAAAGGAAGACACCAAATGGGCTGCTCCTTACTGTTTACTAAAGGAAGACACCAAATGGGCTGCTCCTCGCTGTTTACTAAAGGAAGACACCAAATGGGCTGCTCCTCACTGTTTACTAAAGGAAGACACCAAATGGGCTGCTCCTCGCTGTTTACTAAAGGATGACACCAAATGGGCTGCTCCTTGCTGTTTACTAAAGGAAGACACCAAATGGGCTGCTCCTCACTGTTTACTAAAGGAGGACACCAAATGGGCTGCTCCTCACTGTTCACTAAGGGAAGATACCAAATGGGCTGCTCCTCACTGTTTACTAAAGGAAGACACCAAATGGGCTGCTCCTTACTGTTTACTAAGGGAAGATACCAAATGGGCTGCTCCTTACTGTTTACTATAGGAGGACACCAAATGGGCTGCTCCTTACTGTTTACTAAAGGATGACACCAAATGGGCTGCTCCTTACTGTTTACTAAAGGAAGACACCAAATGGGCTGCTCCTAACTGTTTACTAAAGGAAGACACCAAATGGGCTGCTCCTTACTGTTTACTAAAGGAAGACACCAAATGGGCTGCTCCTAACTGTTTACTAAAGGAAGACACCAAATGGGCTGCTCCTTACTGTTTACTAAAGGAAGACACCAAATGGGCTGCTCCTCACTGTTTACTAAAGGAAGACACCAAATGGGCTGCTCCTTACTGTTTACTAAAGGAGGACACCAAATGGGCTGCTCCTTACTGTTTACTAAAGGATGACACCAAATGGGCTGCTCCTTACTGTTTACTAAAGGAAGACACCAAATGGGCTGCTCCTAACTGTTTACTAAAGGAAGACACCAAATGGGCTGCTCATTACTGTTTACTAAAGGAAGACACCAAATGGGCTGCTCCTTACTGTTTACTAAAGGAGGACACCAAATGGGCTGCTCCTTACTGTTTACTAAAGGATGACACCAAATGGGCTGCTCCTTACTGTTTACTAAAGGAAGACACCAAATGGGCTGCTCCTTACTGTTTACTAAAGGAAGACACCAAATGGGCTGCTCCTTACTGTTTACTAAAGGAAGACACCAAATGGGCTGCTCCTCACTGTTTACTAAAGGAAGACACCAAATGGGCTGCTCCTTACTGTTTACTAAAGGAAGACACCAAATGGGCTGCTCCTTACTGTTTACTAAGGGAAGATACCAAATGGGCTGCTCCTTACTGTTTACTAAAGGAAGACACCAAATGGGCTGCTCCTCACTGTTTACTAAAGGAAGACACCAAATGGGCTGCTCCTTACTGTTTACTAAAGGATGACACCAAATGGGCTGCTCCTTACTGTTTACTAAAGGAAGACACCAAATGGGCTGCTCCTTACTGTTTACTAAAGGAAGACACCAAATGGGTTGCTCCTCACTGTTTACTAAAGGAAGACACCAAATGGGCTGCTCCTCACTGTTTACTAAAGGAAGACACCAAATGGGCTGCTCCTTACTGTTTACTAAAGGAAGACACCAAATGGGCTGCTCCTCACTGTTTACTAAAGGAAGACACCAAATGGGCTGCTCCTTACTGTTTACTAAAGGAAGACACCAAATGGGCTGATCCTTACTGTTTACTAATGGAAGACACCAAATGGGCTGATCCTTACTGTTTACTAAAGGATGACACCAAATGGGCTGCTCCTCACTGTTTACTAAAGGAGGACACCAAATGGGCTGCTCCTTACTGTTTACTAAAGGAAGACACCAAATGGGCTGCTCCTTACTGTTTATTAAAGGATGACACCAAATGGGCTGCTCCTTACTGTTTACTAAAGGAAGACACCAAATGGGCTGCTCCTCACTGTTTACTAAAGGAAGACACCAAATGGGTTGCTCCTCACTGTTTACTAAAGGAAGACACCAAATGGGCTGCTCCTCACTGTTTACTAAAGGAAGACACCAAATGGGCTGCTCCTCACTGTTTACTAAAGGAAGACACCAAATGGGTTGCTCCTCACTGTTTACTAAGGAAAGACACCAAATGGGCTGCTCCTTACTGTTTACTAAAGGAAGACACCAAATGGGCTGCTCCTTACTGTTTACTAAAGGAAGACACCAAATGGGCTGCTCCTTACTGTTTACTAAAGGAAGACACCAAATGGGTTGCTCCTCACTGTTTACTAAAGGAAGACACCAAATGGGCTGCTCCTTACTGTTTACTAAAGGAAGACACCAAATGGGCTGCTCCTAACTGTTTACTAAAGGAAGACACCAAATGGGTTGCTCCTCACTGTTTACTAAAGGAAGACACCAAATGGGCTGCTCCTTACTGTTTACTAAAGGAAGACACCAAATGGGCTGCTCCTTACTGTTTACTAAAGGAAGACACCAAATGGGCTGCTCCTCACTGTTTACTAAAGGAAGACACCAAATGGGCTGCTCCTCACTGTTTACTAAAGGAAGACACCAAATGGGCTGCTCCTCACTGTTTACTAAAGGAAGACACCAAATGGGCTGCTCCTCACTGTTTACTAAAGGAAGACACCAAATGGGCTGCTCCTTACTGTTTACTAAAGGAAGACACCAAATGGGCTGCTCCTTACTGTTTACTAAAGGAAGACACCAAATGGGCTGCTCCTTACTGTTTACTAAGGAAAGACACCAAATGGGCTGCTCCTTACTGTTTACTAAAGGAAGACACCAAATGGGCTGCTCCTTACTGTTTACTAAAGGAAGACACCAAATGGGCTGCTCCTTACTGTTTACTAAAGGAAGACACCAAATGGGCTGCTCCTCACTGTTTACTAAAGGAAGACACCAAATGGGCTGCTCCTTACTGTTTACTAAGGAAAGACACCAAATGGGCTGCTCCTTACTGTTTACTAAAGGAAGACACCAAATGGGCTGCTCCTCACTGTTTACTAAAGGAAGACACCAAATGGGCTGCTCCTTACTGTTTACTAAAGGAAGACACCAAATGGGCTGCTCCTTACTGTTTACTAAAGGAAGACACCAAATGGGCTGCTCCTTACTGTTTACTAAAGGAAGACACCAAATGGGCTGCTCCTCACTGTTTACTAAAGGAAGACACCAAATGGGCTGCTCCTTACTGTTTACTAAAGGAAGACACCAAATGGGCTGCTCCTTACTGTTTACTAAAGGAGGACACCAAATGGGCTGCTCCTCACTGTTTACTAAAGGAAGACACCAAATGGGCTGCTCCTTACTGTTTACTAAAGGAAGACACCAAATGGGCTGCTCCTTACTGTTTACTAAAGGAAGACACCAAATGGGCTGCTCCTTACTGTTTACTAAAGGAAGACACCAAATGGGCTGCTCCTCACTGTTTACTAAAGGAAGACACCAAATGGGCTGCTCCTCACTGTTTACTAATAGTTTAATTTAATTTAGAATAAATTAATTTAAAACACGGAGACTGCCCCCGCCACAATTATGGAGCAAACGCTGCCAAGGCTGATCAGGAAAACAGCTCTGGTTTATGCTTAGAATTAGCTTAGCCCCTAGCCTAGACTAATTTAGTCAACGTTCAAAAATTATTTATAGTTTAGCTCTCATATTAAGGTATAAGTTAATATACACAAGCACTGCCACTAATGGTTATTTACAACTTAAGGCAGGACATAATGAAGTCCACTAAGTACATCAATATAGCTTGGACCTTAACTGCTGGTCGAATAATACAACAAGACATCAAAATCACCGCTATCCGGTTGAATAGGACCACTACTTGCTGGTCACATAAACTGAACAAATAAACTAAGCAGGCGCTTGCTGCTTGTTACAAGGATCAACAATTAAGACATTGTTGATTAAAATACAGGCTTAGGAATTTAAAGCTTAGGAAATCACTTTAAAACAGAGCCGAAGCTGGCATTAAACAGGCCTAAGGTTATGTGGCGGCAGGCCTACACTAAGGTAATACAATAATGTTACGTTATCGCCCAAAGGCAAAAGATGTTTCAAAATGCTCCTAAAAACCTGAGTAAAGTTGCTTATAAATAAGTTAAACCACTCCAGAGAGTGTACTTGGATATTAAATTAATCTGAGCCTTAAGCCTTACTCTACCATGCATCGATATTATCGCCGTTTTGGCCCCGCCTCCCGAGCGCATTTTCAAAAAAGTGCTGATAGAGTAAGGGTTAATCAATCCGCGACAAATGCGCCAACTCGAAAATATAGGCAGCATGGTCCTGGTGGGCGGCCCTGCGGATCCCGGAAGCAGAACGGGCCCGCCTCTGCTGCCTGGGAGACAGAGGACCTTTCAATAACCAGGCCTTGATTAACCCTTACACTACCACGTGGCAATATTATCGCCGTTTTGGGTGCCCTATCTTTGGCCCCGCCTCCCGAGCGCATTTTCAAAAAAGTGCTGGTAGAGTAAAGGTTAATGTTGATTAGTTTAAGTTAAGATTGACGTTCAAATAATATTGCTTAGAAACTATGTCTTATCTGAGCAAGCTCCAAAAGGGGAGAGAGAGTGCAACACCCAAATTTGCCTCATTTAGGTCATCAAAACAGGCTTGTCCGAGGACATGATCAATTATGTACAAAATACCAACATGAACATAACAATGGGACACTACAACGCCATTTGCTGAAGGCGTAATAATTTGTGCTGCATATTAATAATCTTCAAGATAATTTTTTTATACCTCACTCACATCCCGGAAACTGAACTCCTGTATTTACTGCATATACATATGATAGGATACGCGTTACAGACTTACTTGGTTTAGAGTTTTGATACGTGCGCAGCAGCCTTCCAATTATTATTTATTTGTTTCTCTTCATACAAGTATATCTTTTAACAAAAATGGTGTATATTAACTCAAATTTAAAACAACTTAACAAAGAATTTGCTTTCTTTTTATTGACGAAAATGTTGGAACAGTGAAATTTAATCCGTAACAGTGTTTTTTAAGACACCACTGTTCCGTGGAACAGTGGTGAAAATTTTAAAATTTGACTCCTGCTACTCGTTCACTTTCATTAAAAAAGCTCTACAACAGAAAAAGGTTGAAAAATTATTTGCTGATTTTAAGACGACACATAGATACCGCACACATATAAAAAATTCCACCTGTTAGTATAATGAAGAAGCTCTTTGGTACAAATGTGCAGGCGTGACACTCAACAAAAGTTTTAAAACATGGCAAAACTAATTGGAAATTAATGATACACAACATATTTAAAGAAAAATAAATTCTGTTCAGTATTTGTCGAAAAATGACAAAAATTCAAGGTCGGACATCCGGGAAACTTGTGGTGCACGGCGACGTAACAATGCTTTTTTGACGATCTCAAACTTCAGTCAAAAGGTAAAACAAACAGTCACTTATCATTGCAGTCAATGGGAGGAAAACCTATTTTTTGTCATCTTTCAAAAAATACTAGACAGAATTTATTTTTCTTCAAATATGTTGTGTATTAGATAATAGTTTCCAACATATACATGTATGAGTACCATTCATTTTCGCTAACTGGCTGAGGCGACACAAGTATTCATAAAAAATATCCCATTGACTGTAATGATAAAGTTTCCCCTCTAACGTAGCAAAACCGTACTGAGCCTGTACACGGTTGTAGCCGTCAATCTTAATTCTAATTACAAACTATCAAATTGGGTAAAAGTATGTGAAAAGGAAAACAGGAAATCTCAAGATATATTTTATCAGTGCTAGAGTTCAGATAAACAAGTCCAACTTTAGGTACTTGACATTTTCTGTTACATAACTTCTGGTAGAATATGTTTGCAGAGCAGCATTGTCTGTAAAGGGTCAAAACTAACTGGGCTAGAAGTCTATTATTAACTAAAATTCCAATCTAAATACAGGTGTTGTACTAATTGTTTCTATAAGAGTCGGCACATATTTGTTCAGTTAACTTGGGGAGTAAAATATAGTTAAATTTTACCGCTCCAATTCTACCGCTCCAATTCTACCACTCCAATTCTACCACTCCAATTCTACCACTCCAATTCTACCACTCCAATTCTACCACTCCAATTCTACCACTCCAATTCTACCACTCCAATTCTACCACTCAAATTCTACCACTCCAATTCTAACATCCTGGAAAGACACAACTCAGACCGAGTCTTCAAATTAATATTGAATGAAATAGATATGTAGTGGTGTGCTAGCAGTATAGCAATGTGGCTTGTATAAGCATTATATTATTAATGGTGCGCTAGCAGTATAGCAATGTGGCTTGTATAAGCATTATATTATTAATGGACACTAATATAGCAATGTGGCTTGTATAAGCATTATATTATTAATGGTGCGCTAGCAGTATAGCAATGTGGCTTGTATAAGCATTATATTATTAATGGTGCGCTAGCAGTATAGCAATGTGGCTTGTATAAGCATTATATTATTAATGGTGCGCTAGCAGTATAGCAATGTGGCTTGTATAAGCATTATATTATTAATGGACACTAGCAGTATAGCAATGTGGCTTGTATAAGCATTATATTATTAATGGTGCGCTAGCAGTATAGCAATGTGGCTTGTATAAGCATTATATTATTAATGGTGCGCTAGCAGTATAGCAATGTGGCTTGTATAAGCATTATATTATTAATGGTGCGCTAGCAGTATAGCAATGTGGCTTGTATAGGCATTATATTATTAATGGTGCGCTAGCAGTATAGCAATGTGGCTTGTATAAGCATTATATTATTAATGGTGCGCTAGCAGTATAGCAATGTGGCTTGTATAAGCATTATATTATTAATGGTGCGCTAGCAGTATAGCAATGTGGCTTGTATAGGCATTATATTATTAATGGTGCTAGCAGTATAGCAATGTGGCTTGTATAAGCATTATATTATTAATGGTGCGCTAGCAGTACAGCAATGTGGCTTGTATAAGCATTATAGTATTAATGGTGCGCTAGCAGTATAGCAATGTGGCTTGTATAAGCATTATATTATTAATGGTGCGCTAGCAGTATAGCAATGTGGCTTGTATAAGCATTATATTATTAATGGTGCGCTAGCAGTATAGCAATGTGGCTTGTATAAGCATTATATTATTAATGGTGCGCTAGCAGTATAGCAATGTGGCTTGTATAAGCATTATATTATTAATGGTGTGCTAGCAGTATAGCAATGTGGCTTGTATAAGCATTATATTATTAATGGTGTGCTAGCAGTATAGCAATGTGGCTTGTATAAGCATTATATTATTAATGGTGCGCTAGCAGTATAGCAATGTGGCTTGTATAAGCATTATATTATTAATGGTGTGCTAGCAGTATAGCAATGTGGCTTGTATAAGCATTATATTATTAATGGTGCGCTAGCAGTATAGCAATGTGGCTTGTATAAGCATTATATTATTAATGTGCGCTAACAGTATAGCAATGTGGCTTGTATAAGCATTATATTATTAATGGTGTGCTAGCAGTATAGCAATGTGGCTTGTATAAGCATTATATTATTAATGGTGCGCTAGCAGTATAGCAATGTGGCTTGTATAAGCATTATATTATTAATGGTGTGCTAGCAGTATAGCAATGTGGCTTGTATAAGCATTATATTATTAATGGTGTGCTAGCAGTATAGCAATGTGGCTTGTATAAGCATTATATTATTAATGGTGCGCTAGCAGTATAGCAATGTGGCTTGTATAAGCATTATATTATTAATGGTGTGCTAGCAGTATAGCAATGTGGCTTGTATAAGCATTATATTATTAATGGTGCGCTAGCAGTATAGCAATGTGGCTTGTATAAGCATTATATTATTAATGGTGCGCTAGCAGTATAGCAATGTGGCTTGTATAAGCATTATATTATTGGACACTAATTGTCTGGCTTGTATAAGCATTATATTATTAATGGTGCGCTAGCAGTATAGCAATGTGGCTTGTATAAGCATTATATTATTAATGGTGCGCTAGCAGTATAGCAATGTGGCTTGTATAAGCATTATATTATTAATGGTGCGCTAGCAGTATAGCAATGTGGCTTGTATAGGCATTATATTATTAATGGTGCGCTAGCAGTACAGCAATGTGGCTTGTATAAGCATTATATTATTAATGGTGCGCTAGCAGTATAGCAATGTGGCTTGTATAAGCATTATATTATTAATGGTGCGCTAGCAGTATAGCAATGTGGCTTGTATAAGCATTATATTATTAATGGTGCGCTAGCAGTATAGCAATGTGGCTTGTATAAGCATTATATTATTAATGGTGCGCTAGCAGTATAGCAATGTGGCTTGTATAAGCATTATATTATTAATGGTGTGCTAGCAGTATAGCAATGTGGCTTGTATAAGCATTATATTATTAATGGTGTGCTAGCAGTATAGCAATGTGGCTTGTATAAGCATTATATTATTAATGGTGCGCTAGCAGTATAGCAATGTGGCTTGTATAAGCATTATATTATTAATGGTGTGCTAGCAGTATAGCAATGTGGCTTGTATAAGCATTATATTATTAATGGTGCGCTAGCAGTATAGCAATGTGGCTTGTATAAGCATTATATTATTAATGGTGCGCTAGCAATATGTCAATGTGGCTTGTATAAGCATTATATTATTAATGGTGTGCTAGCAGTATAGCAATGTGGCTTGTATAAGCATTATATTATTAATGGTGCGCTAGCAGTATAGCAATGTGGCTTGTATAAGCATTATATTATTAATGGTGTGCTAGCAGTATAGCAACGTGGCTTGTATAAGCATTATATTATTAATGGTGTGCTAATTGTATAGCAATGTGGCTTGTATAAGCATTATATTATTAATGGTGCGCTAGCAGTATAGCAATGTGGCTTGTATAAGCATTATATTATTAATGGTGTGCTAGCAGTATAGCAATGTGGCTTGTATAAGCATTATATTATTAATGGTGCGCTAGCAGTATAGCAATGTGGCTTGTATAAGCATTATATTATTAATGGTGCGCTAGCAGTATAGCAATGTGGCTTGTATAAGCATTATATTATTAATGGTGCGCTAGCAGTATAGCAATGTGGCTTGTATAGGCATTATATTATTAATGGTGTGCTAGAAGTATAGCAATGTGGCTTGTATAAGCATTATATTATTAATGGTGCGCTAGCAGTATAGCAATGTGGCTTGTATAAGCATTATATTATTAATGGTGCACTAGCAGTATAGTCAATGTGGCTTGTATAAGCATTATATTATTAATGGTGTGCTAGCAGTATAGCAATGTGGCTTGTATAAGCATTATATTATTAATGGTGTGCTAGCAGTATAGCAATGTGGCTTGTATAAGCATTATATTATTAATGGTGCGCTAATTATAGCAATGTGGCTTGTATAAGCATTATATTATTAATGGACACTAGCAGTATTGTGGCTTGTATAAGCATTATATTATTGGACACTAATTGTCTGGCTTGTATAAGCATTATATTATTGGACGCTATTTGTCTGGCTTGTATAAGCATTATATTATTAATGGAGTGCTAGCAGTATAGCAATGTGGCTTGTATAAGCATTATATTATTAATAATGGCTAGCAGTAATAGCAAATGTGGCTTGTATAAGCATTATATTATTGGACACTATTTGTCTGGCTTGTATAAGCATTATATTATTAATGGTGTGCTAGCAGTATAGCAATGTGGCTTGTATAAGCATTATATTATTAATGGTGCGCTAGCAGTATAGCAATGTGGCTTGTATAAGCATTATATTATTAATGGTGTGCTAGAAGTATAGCAATGTGGCTTGTATAAGCATTATATTATTAATGGTGTGCTAGCAGTATAGCAATGTGGCTTGTATAAGCATTATATTATTAATGGTGTGCTAGCAGTGTAGCAATGTGGTTTGTATAAGCATTATATTATTAATGGTGTGCTAGCAGTGTAGCAATGTGGCTTGTATAAGCATTATATTATTAATGGTGTGCTAGCAGTATAGCAATGTGGCTTGTATAAGCATTATATTATTAATGGTGTGCTAGAAGTATAGCAATGTGGCTTGTATAAGCATTATATTATTAATGGTGTGCTAGCAGTATAGCAATGTGGCTTGTATAAGCATTATATTATTAATGGTGTGCTAGAAGTATAGCAATGTGGCTTGTATAAGCATTATATTATTAATGGTGCGCTAGCAGTGTAGCAATGTGGCTTGTATAAGCATTATATTATTAATGGTGTGCTAGCAGTATAGCAATGTGGCTTGTATAAGCATTATATTATTAATGGTGTGCTAGAAGTATAGCAATGTGGCTTGTATAAGCATTATATTATTAATGGTGCGCTAGCAGTATAGCAATGTTTGTATAAGCATTATATTATTAATGGTGCGCTAGCAATGTAGCAATGGGCTTGTATAAGCATTATATTATTAATGACACTAGCAGTCAATGGGCTTGTATAAGCATTATATTATTAATGGTGCGCTAGCAGTATAGCAATGTGGCTTGTATAAGCATTATATTATTAATGGTGCACTAGCAGTATAGCAATGTGGCTTGTATAAGCATTATATTATTAATGGTGCGCTAGCAGTATAGCAATGTGGCTTGTATAAGCATTATATTATTAATGGTGTGCTAGCAGTATAGCAATGTGGCTTGTATAAGCATTATATTATTAATGGTGCGCTAGCAGTATAGCAATGTGGCTTGTATAAGCATTATATTATTAATGGTGCGCTAGCAGTATAGCAATGTGGCTTGTATAAGCATTATATTATTAATGGTGTGCTAGCAGTATAGCAATGTGGCTTGTATAAGCATTATATTATTAATGGTGCGCTAGCAGTATGGCAATGTGGCTTGTATAAGCATTATATTATTAATGGTGCGCTAGCAGTATAGCAATGTGGCTTGTATAAGCATTATATTATTAATGGTGCGCTAGCAGTATGGCAATGTCTGGCTTGTATAAGCATTATATTATTAATGGACACTAATTGTGTGGCTTGTATAAGCATTATATTATTAATGGTGCGCTAGCAGTATAGCAATGTGGCTTGTATAAGCATTATATTATTGGACGCTATTTGTCTGGCTTGTATAAGCATTATATTATTAAACACTAATTGTCTGGCTTGTATAAGCATTATATTATTGGACGCTATTTGTCTGGCTTGTATAAGCATTATATTATTGGACACTAATTGTCTGGCTTGTATAAGCATTATATTATTAAACACTAATTGTCTGGCTTGTATAAGCATTATATTATTGGACGCTATTTGTCTGGCTTGTATAAGCATTATATTATTGGACACTAATTGTCTGGCTTGTATAAGCATTATATTATTGGACACTAATTGTCTGGCTTGTATAAGCATTATATTATTGGACACTATTTGTCTGGCTTGTATAAGCATTATATTATTGGACACTAATTGTCTGGCTTGTATAAGCATTATATTATTGGACACTATTTGTCTGGCTTGTATAAGCATTATATTATTGGACACTAATTGTCTGGCTTGTATAATATTATTGCATTATATTATTGGACACTATTTGTCTGGCTTGTATAAGCATTATATTATTGGACACTATTTGTCTGGCTTGTATAAGCATTATATTATTGGACACTAATTGTCTGGCTTGTATAAGCATTATATTATTGGACGCTATTTGTCTGGCTTGTATAAGCATTATATTATTGGACACTAATTGTCTGGATGTCAACATATTTGACCATCGTGTGGAAGACAGGTGTCATGAAGGAAGGAGCTCGGGTGATGTCGTGAGGTCATTTATTTAACATCATTCTACTGTTTTGGCGGGACATGGGTTCCATGAATCACGGAGGCAACGGTAATTAATATTCTGGACTCTAGACCTGACCGCATACCCATTAACCAGGATTACTGATGATTGGATGCTTCTAATCGCACAGATTGAGTATCATAACTTAATGATGTATAGAATAGAAGGGAACTGTATGGATGGAGAGTTATTTCAATATTGACAAGTATAGGGTGTTGTGATATGATTTCTTTTTCAATCAAATTATGTTTAAATGAACGGATGGCAGTTATATATCTATATTTTGGTTAAACCTTTAAAATAAAACCAAAGACATTGGAAGGTTTTAAACATTTCATTATGAGATAAGTTCTGACACAAGAACATTAATATTGTCAGAATATACTGAATCTATTTACAGATGTATCATTATTAAAACATTTTGTGGAAATGTTTATATTCTTAAACGTATATTTTATTTCATGCCGAAGCTAATTAATAACATATTTAAGTACTGATTTCACTTCCATGCCTTATTTAGTGTTTGTTATTTGTATCAAATTAAACTTTTAAATTGTGGTCCTTATTATTTTATAAGGTGTTTACAACGGTTACAGCCACAGGTGTTCCTAGTGTTATGGCAACCTATATACTTAATACATTATATATAAAAAGGTAGGTCACTTTCTAATGCAACTTTTAAACCATATATATAAAAAAAAAAAAAATTGACCACTCGCAAATCTTAATTGCGATTTTTGACCCAACTCACATTTGCTGGAGACTCCCTTCTTCGTTTATAAGCCACAGTATTTGTTCTTTTTTCTGATGAGATGTACAAACGATGGATTTTCTACCAACATTACACTGTTTAGTCATGACAGTGAAAAAGCCCAACAATTTGTTGCAAACCAAAGAAACGTTGCGATGACGTCATGAAGAAGCAGCACTTCAATTGGTTTGCACCAAATTGTTGGGCTTTTAGTTTTACACTGTCATGACTGTAATGTCGGTAGAAAATTCATCGTTTGTACATCTTATCAGAAAAAAGAACAAATACTGTGGCTTATAAACGAAGAAAGTAGTCTCCAGCAAATGTGAGTTGAGTCAAAAAATGTTATTAAGATTTGTGAGTGGTCAAAAAAAAGAAAATTTAATATACGGTTCGAAAGTTGCGTCAGAAAGTGACCTACCTTTTTATATATATGTATTAAGTATATAGGTTGCCATAACGCTAGGAACACCTGTGGCTACGTCTCTCGGTCGGAGTCGACGTAACTGTGTCAGAGCTAAATACGGTTTTGCTAAGTTAGAGGGGAAACTTTATCATTACAGTCAATGGAATATTTTTATGAATACTTGTGTCACCTCAGCCAGTCAGCAAAAATTAATGGTATTCATATATGTTGGAAACTATTATCTAATACACAACATATATGAAGAAAAATCAATTCTGTCTAGTATTTGTTTAAAAATGACAAAAATTATGTTTTTCTCCCAATGACTGCAATGATACATGTAACTGACTGTTTATTTTCCCTTTGAGTAAAGTTTAAGATCGTCAAAAAAACATTCTTATGTCGTCGTGCACCACAACATTCACAGATGTCCAACCTCGAGAATGGAACCATAAATTTGGCCGTAATTTCTTTCACTTTAACCGTTTTCTGTATAATGACCTTGAGTGATTGCTGTTGTTCGCTCTGATCTGCACAATTGTTCCTGGCGTTATGGCAGCCTATATACTTAATACATATATATCAAAAGGTAGGTCACTTTCTAACGCGACTTTCGAACCGTATTTGAAAATTCCTTTTTTTGACCACTTGCGAATCTTAATTACCATTATTTGACTCAACTCACATTTGCTGGAGACTCCCTTTTACGTATATAAATTACAAGCGACAGTATTTGTTCTTTTATTCTGATGAGATGTACAAACGATGGATTTTCTACTGACATTACACTTATGACAGTGTAAAAGCCCAACAATTTGTTGCAAACCAAAGAAACGTTGCGATGACGTCATGAAAAAGCAGCACATCAATTGGTTTGCACCAAATTGTTGGGCTTTTTAGTTTTACACTGTCATGACTGTAATGTCGGTAGAAAATTCATCGTTTGTACATCTCATCAAAAAAAAAGAACAAATAGGCCTACTGTGGCTTATAAACGAAGAAGGGCGTCTCCAGCAAACATGAGTTGAGTAAAAAAAATGTAATTAAGATTCGCTAGTGGTTAAAAAAGGAATTTTCATATGGGCCTAGGATTCGAAAGTCACATTACAAAGGGTCATTCCAGTTTTAGTCCGATTCCCAACCCCACCCTCCCACTCCTCCCCACTTCTTCCCTTTCCCCCTCCCCTATGGACGAAATTGCCCGTTTTGTCACCCCTCGGAACTGTCGTCTGTATCTTGAAGCAAAAAATTGTACCCCTCGGAAAAGTCGTCCATAGGTATGGCTAAAATTCTTACCCCTCAGAAAATAAGTGTAAGCAAAATCTTACCCATCTGAAAAAGTTGTGCATAGGTACACTGTAGGCTAGGCCTATCAAGCAAAAATTCTTACCCCTCGGAAAATATGTGTAAAGCAAAATCTTACCACCTCGGAATTTTTTTTATGAAATTCTCTACCTTCGGAAATTGTCGTTCATAGGGTGAGGCAAAAATCTTACCCCTCAGAAAATGTCGTCCATAGGGGGGATCAGACTAAAAGAACTGGAAGTGGAATGATCCAAAGTGATCTACCTTTTTTATATACATGTAGCCTATATGTATTAAGTATATAGGTTGCCATAAAGGAAAACCTGTGCTGATCTGCGGCCGCACTGTAGTACTGCTGTACACGCCACCAAGTGTGTCAAACAGTGTAGGCTAAGGCCCAAAACTTTTCATGGCACCAAGTTTTTGTCGTGAAACCGCTAACGTTAGGCTTAACAAGAGAATATTAATAGCCTACACAAAATATTAAAGCAAATTTGTATCTTTTAAAACTTACGTATCGTAAAATTGGAAACCAGAGGGTGAGCAAAATGGAGATGATTTACATGGCCGTACAAGCAGAACATTATAGGCAAATTCATTAGGCTCTGTACGATAGATTTTCTAACAACATTTTCGTCGAAATGTCAATTAATGATACGTTGATTCTACGTGCTAATTGTATTTACGAATGCTGCCATCAGATATTACAGCCTCTCTTGAAATGGCAACAATAGAGTGAAAAAAAAGAGTAAAATTACAAATTAAATACACTAAGCAGTAGCTATGCCAGCCTTCACTTATAATATGGAAACTTCAACTAATCTATCAGTAAAGGAAGTACAAGCTCTAAAATATCTGCAAAAAAGAATGATTCGTCTCATCTTTAACTTAAATAGCTCAACATCATATTGGGGACTGTTGAAAGAAGCAGGTTTTTGGCCAATATTACAAATGATTCATTACAAGAAACTCATGTTATTACACTATTTACTAAACTCCGACGAAAGTAGAACAGCAAGGAAAATAATTATTGAACAAAAAGATCAAGGCTAGTCTGGAAGCTGGTATCATGAAATCAAATACATAGGAGAAAAATACGGAATTTATATCAATATGAATAATGTTCAAAAGAAGACAAAAAGCAAATGGAAGAAAGAAGTTAAAAAGAAAAGTGCTGATGAAGTAGAGGAAATGGATCAAAGAAAGAAAACTGGCAAACTCAGATTTCAACTAAAACATGGTTTTGAAAGACAGAAATATATTACAGACTTGAGAACAATGGAGACCCTTACTATAATCAAATTAAGACTGAATATGACTAAAGTTAAAGCCAATTACAAAAACAGCTACCCTAATATAAATTGTGAATCTTGTGACCATTAAGATACTACTGAACATATTTTAACTGTTTTTACTTTAAGAACATTATTGGAATGGATTTGAGCAAAACAAACCTTTATAATACGCACAATATGGAAAACCTAAGAAAAATAGCCTGGTACGCACAGAGAGAGAGTAAATGAAATAAAAAATAAAGCTAACAATGAACAGATGAGCTTCCCCGATCTACTTACGATTTAAATTAATGTATAGTATATTTTGCCAACAGTGTTTAACGAGTCTTGCACGTCATCATCGAATTTATTCTTTATCGACTGTGCCTGGTATTTTCATCAGAGTGGACTCCGTGATGAATCACATGAGTGATTAGCGTTAAGCTGCATAGGAAAACCTTTGTTAATTTTTCATCTTTATGTACAAATTCTCCCATTCCTGATAATGTAACTTAAAACTGACAAGTTAATTCCATAACAATCCATTCCCTGCACATGCCCGTAGACAGGAGGGAGGGGGGGGGGGGGGTCGTCGGATGGAACGAACCCTCTTGGTGAGAAAGAGCCCTTTTGAAATCTACAAATATAATAAGCACCCGAAATTTCAAGGTCCGTTACCCTTTTATATAAAAAAAACGAACCCCCTTTCAATACAAAAAAATATATAATAATAATGTTGATGTGTCTGTATTTGTCATCATCGACAAGTTTTACTTCATCCCTTAGAACTATCTCCATATTGGTACAAGGGTGCAGAGTCTTCTGATCTTAGGAAGCGAGAGCAGGAGAAAAGGACTGGCTGAAAGGATTTCACCTTCCCTGTTGCCTAAATGCATGCTTTCTTTCAATTGGGAAAATTATTTACATAATATTGAAGGAAAGTTAATCTGATTACTTTCACTTCTTTAGTATGTTTATCTATCTTCCAAAAAAATGTCAAAAAATTAGCCCAAACAATTGTGTATACATATATATATATATATATATATATATATATATATATATATATATATATATATATATATATATATATATATATATATATATATATATATATATATATATATATATATATATATATATATATATATATATATATATATATATATATATATATATACATATATATATATACATAAATATATATATATATATATATATATATATATATATATATATATATATATATATATATATATATATATATATATATATATATATATATATATATATATATATATATATATATATATATATATATATATATATATATATATATATATATATATATATATATATATATATATATATATAGAGATACCCGATATATGATTTTCTCTCACCATCTCACATTCATTATATATATATATATATATATATATAATATATATATATATGATTTTATACTATATACATATATACCATATATATATATATATATTCATATATATATATATATATATATATATATATATATATATATATATATATATATATATACATATATATATATATATATATATATATATATATATATATATATATATATATATATATATATATATATATATATATATATATATATATATATATATATATATATATATATATATATATATACATATATATATATATATATATATATATATATATATATATATATATATATATATATATATATATATATATATATATATATATATATATATATATAGATATATAGATATATATATAGATATATGATAATAATAATGATAATGATAGAACATTTATATAGCGCTTAATCCACACTGTAGAGTATGCTCAAAGCGCTTATACAATAAAAATGATAGGTTGATGTAAATAAACGATTAAATCAAATCATAATAAAAATCAATAATACTTCTTAAACAAATATGTTTTGAGCTGAGATTTAAACGTATTCAAAAATGTAATGTCTTTCGTGGATTTCGAAATATCATTCCATTTTCTGGCGGCTGCCACTGTGAAAGACCTGTAGCCAAAAGATTTTAGTCTCCACCTTGGTATGTTCAGCACTTGCTTGTCACTAGACCTGAGACACCTTTTTGGCTGATAGATGGACAGAAGCTCACAGAGGTATTCTGCTGGTGCTGATCTGTCTATACACTGGTAGCCTAAGCACAATATTTCATACTCGATTCTAGCTTCAACTAGTAGCCAGTGCAAAAACTTTAACGGGGCATATATATATGTATATATATATATATATATATATATATATATATATATATATATATATATATATATATATATATATATATATATATATATATATATATATATATATATATATATATATATATATATATATATATATATATATATATATATATATATATATATATATATATATATATATATATATATATATATATATATATATATATATATATATATATATATATATATATATATATATATATATATATATATATATATATATATATATATATATATATATATATATATATATATATATATATATATATATATATATATATATGATGAATACCTGAGTTCAAGACCACTTTTTTATGAAATTTAGATGTGTGATCTTGACACCAACATCTACCTTTCTGAATACAATAATAGCCCAACTCCACTCCTAACACTGTTAGTATAACGCTTTCAAATTTCATCTGATTTCAATACTAGCCCAACTCCTGAATTTGGGCTATTATTGAAATCAGAAAGTGGGGGCGTTTTTTTTTTTTTTTGTCTGCTATGTTAAGAAGATACCAAAATGGATTCAGCGGCATCGATTAGTGGGAATGATGATTCACAAATAAAGGGTAAACGTAAAAGAAATCTAGATGAATGGGTGAAAAATATTACAAAGAGAGACAAAGCTACTGGTGCAGCGTATACAAGTTCGTCAGGAAGAGGCAACTTCATTTGAAACACACGAAACTCTGTGTTTTGATTTTGAACAAAACATCCCCTAATCCCCCATTTGGTTGTTGGTGAGGTGTACTATAAAAGGCAACTGTGGCTACATAACTTTTGCATCTACCTACTGTGGTCTAGCGGTTATCATACCTGTCTACAGACCACGAGGCCCCGGGTTCAATCCTGGGGTGGGTAGACACGCCAGTGCACCACAACTGGTTATCAAAGGCCGTGGACATTGACTTGGTTGTCGATGTTATGTCTGTCCGTACGTCGTACCTGTGTTCTCGTCCGGGTCGTATTAAGCGTTTCGTGATAGCATTGTTATTATCATAACCGAATACGCAGGCGACGACCCCGTCATTGTAATTGTGTGTTCAACTCTCTCTCTCTCTCATAACTTTTGCATACATTCTTGAAAGACAGGTAAACCTGTTATGTACACATGGCTTGAGACAGTTGCCAAAAAGGGTGCAAATGAAGTTATATCTTGCGTACATCATTACATTAAGCACTATTTGCCAAAAGAGGTAACACATTTACATGTTTTCAGTGATGGGTGTAGGGGTCAGAACCACAACAATGCAATGATTAGGCTCATGTTTTCATTAGTATTTCTAAACAAAATTTAAAGCATTGATTTCCATTTACTCATGCGAGGTCATTCATTTTTGCCATGTGATCGCCATTTTGGGGACATCGAAAATATGAAAAGAAAGAAAGAGAAAGTTGAAGAGTACCAATAGTGGCAAGACATGATTGCCAGTAAATACGAAACTGTGAGGGTCACAGGTTACATGATTTTTGATTACAAAGGTGACTTTGAAAGCAAATTCAAGAAAATCATCACTACACATGGTGACAAATTTCAGGTCACCAAATACAAACGGCACACAAGTTTAAAGTCAAGGTATCTACCACAATAACAGGTACTTTGCAATTGTCGTACAAACTATTGAAGGCAATGTCCTTCCTAGATTTCCAACTCAGAGTTTGTATTCTTCAATTTTGCCAGTAAAAAAGGCAAAACTTGATGATGTAAAGTCGCTCTGTAAATACCTGAGACAGGCTGCTATTGCCTTTATCTATAGCATTCCAGAAATACAGGATGATGATGAAAGCGACAATGAACATAAGTAGCCATTGAAATTTAAGTGAAAAATCCTAAATGGACATGTTTGTCACTCCTTTAAAGAAAATGACCAATTTATCAAATCTGGCCGAAATCATGTTGTAGCCCAAAGGGACAATACCACCTGTTTTGCAATTCTCTTTAGTACTGGGTTAATTTTCCTGACATCACAGTAGGCCTACATACCAATATCACAGTTAAATGAAAGCTATACCATCAATAAATGACACAGATAATCATTGATACAGATAAGGTTAACTTGTTTCATCAAATCCGCCAATTAAGTAAATGAGTATACAATGTAAACGCAATAGGCACAGTAAATAACATACTTTCACGTGGAGTATATTTAAGTTGGAAACTGTAGGCCTACTCAATCTTGGAGGGGGAGGGGGAGGACTAGGAGGAAATGTAGAAAGGGGAGAAACATAACTATAATATGCAAGAGGTTGTGTATCCTATTGACATGTTTTATCTTATTTGGGGGAATTAAGAGGGGGGTGTAAAACTCTCTCATTCCCACCCCCCCTCTCATAGCGCTGCCACTGTATATAACTACCACTGTATTCTATAAGCACCTATTAGCTACCAATGTAAATTATGATGGATTCTGTTTACCTCCCCAACAATAATTTTTATATTGGGAGGGATGAGGGGGTGAAAACACTAACCAACCCTCCCTTTCCCACCCAAATTAACGACACCTGACTACTCCACTGATTAATTATATTATGTTATAATTCTTTTACATTTTTCACATTAGCTGAATTTAGAATATTATATTTGAAGTTATGCATAGTATAAATGCATATTTGAAGTTGACTTCAATAACATCCCAACTCCACTTTTGATTAAGAAGTATATCTCATTAATTATTAATCATTATGTATAATTTGTTGTGTACATGCAAGCTATTGGGTACAGGCCTTCTTTATAATTAAAAAAAGTATTGAATTAATTGTAACTGTCAATTTATAATGTTTTTACTTCATATCTCAAAACGATGCTCGAGTTGGAGTTGGGCATATATATATTCATATATATATATATATATATATATATATATATATATATATATATATATATATATATATATATATATATATATATATATATATATATATATATATATATATATATATATATATATATATATATATATATATATATATATATATATATATATATATATATATATATATATATATATATATATATATATATATATATATATATATATATATATATATATATATATATATATATATATATATATATATATATATATATATATATATATATATATATATATATATATATATATATATATATATATATATATATATATATATATATATATATATATATATATATATATATATATATATATATATATATATATATATATATATATATATATATATATATATATATATATATATATATATATATATATATATATATATATATATATATATATATATATATATATATATATATATATATATATATATATATATATATATATATATATATATATATATATATATATATATATATATATATATATATATATATATATATATATATATATATATATATATATATATATATATATATATATATATATATATATATATATATATATATATATATATATATATATATATATATATATATATATATATATATATATATATATATATATATATATATATATATATATATATATATATATATATATATATATATATATATATATATATATATATATATATATATATATATATATATAAGTTTTACGTACATACGCTATATACGGACCACCAAATTCCGAGTCTAAACTTTTTGTCAAAAATTCTGGCCACGAATTTTGGAATACAAAATTCGTAAAAACTACGCAACAATATGAACTGTTATTGCATCAACATATTAATCTGTTTAAGGCAAACATATATTAACACAGCAAAATGCCCAAAAAATGCTTAGGAAGTGATAAACGCTGGAAAAATTCGAATGTATCCTTACAAGAACCTGGCTCTTAAGTTAGTCATCGCTTAAGCTGAAATCCCTTACAATTGAGCTATACAAACCGACATTTCTTTGTGAACCGGCGTATATCGAATTTCTTTGTGAACCGGCGTATATCGCATTTCTTTGTGAACCGGCGTATATTTCTTTGTGTACCGGCGTATATCGCATTTCTTTGTGAACCGGCGTATATCGCATTTCTTTGTGAACCGGCGTATATCGCATTTCTTTGTGAACCGGCGTATATCGCATTTCTTTGTGAACCGGCGTATATCGCATTTCTTTATGTACCGGCGTAAATTTCTTTGTGTACCGGCGTATATTTCTTTGTGTACCGGCGTATATCGCATTTCTTTGTGTACCGGCGTATATTTCTTTGTGTACCGGCGTATATCGCATTTCTTTGTGAACCGGCGTATATCGCATTTCTTTGTGAACCGGCGTATATCGCATTTCTTTGTGAACCGGCGTATATCGCATTTCTTTATGTACCGGCGTAAATTTCTTTGTGTACCGGCGTATATCGCATTTCTTTGTGTACCGGCGTATATTTCTTTGTGTACCGGCGTATATCGCATTTCTTTGTGAACCGGCGTATATCGAATTTCTTTGTGAACCGGCGTATATCGCATTTCTTTGTGAACCGGCGTATATTTCTTTGTGTACCGGCGTATATCGCATTTCTTTGTGTACCGGCGTATATTTCTTTGTGTACCGGCGTATATCGCATTTCTTTGTGAACCGGCGTATATCGCATTTCTTTGTGAACCGGCGTATATCGCATTTCTTTGTGAACCGGCGTATATCGCATTTCTTTGTGAACCGGCGTATATCGCATTTCTTTATGTACCGGCGTATATTTCGTTGTGTACCGGCGTATATTTCTTTGTGTACCGGCGTATATCGCATTTCTTTGTGTACCGGCGTATATTTCTTGTGTACCGGCGTATATCGCATTTCTTTGTGAACCGGCGTATATCGCATTTCTTGTGAACCGGCGTATATCGCATTTCTTTGTGAACCGGCGTATATCGCATTTCTTTATGTACCGGCGTAAATTTCTTTGTGTACCGGCGTATATCGCATTTCTTTGTGTACCGGCGTATATTTCTTTGTGTACCGGCGTATATCGCATTTCTTTGTGAACCGGCGTATATCGCATTTCTTTGTGAACCGGCGTATATCGCATTTCTTTGTGAACCGGCGTATATCGCATTTCTTTATGTACCGGCGTATATTTTTTGTGTACCGGCGTATATTTCTTGTGTACCGGCGTATATCGCATTTCTTTGTGTACCGGCGTATATTTCTTGTGTACCGGCGTATATCGCATTTCTTTGTGAACTGGCGTATATCGCATTTCTTTGTGAACCGGCGTATATCGCATTTCTTTGTGAACCGGCGTATATCGCATTTCTTTATGTACCGGCGTATATTTCTTTGTGTACCGGCGTATATTTCTTTGTGTACCGGCGTATATCGCATTTCTTTGTGAACCGGCGTATATCGCATTTTTTTGTGAACCGGCGTATATCGCATTTCTTTGTGAACCGGCGTATATCGAATTTCTTTGTGAACCGGCGTATATCGCATTTCTTTGTGTACCGGCGTATATCGCATACAGTTTAAGTAAAATATTCAACTAATAATTAAAATCGGTTGAGCATTAGCAATTGACAACTTGGCTTCATACTGTTCTGTTTCGTATTCTCTAAACCTTAAGTTTTACCGACCTGATAACAGATTTACCCACTAATCAAACATTTTATTGACGAGTCTCAAATATGGGGTATATAAAAAAAAAAAAACGAGGTATAGGCCTATATGCCCCTGGTAGCTCTACATTACTTGGTAGATAGTCAAATTATATACTGATATAAGAGCGGATTTGGTGGAAAACGTGATCTTTCCACACAAAAACAAGTCACACAAATCTTGACTGTGCTTGGACTGTATAATTGACTGTGCTTGGACTGTATAATTGACTGTGCTTGGACTGTATAATTGACTGTGCTTGGACTGTATGGCTGAAAAAGCATCACAGCGATTAAGATTTGCTCATTTCGGACTGTGCTTGGACTGTATAATTGACTGTGCTTGGACTGTATAATTGACTGTGCTTGGACTGTATAATTGGAGAAGGTATAATTGCATGTCCAGTGGCTGGAAAAGCATCACAGCGATTAAGATTTGCTCATTTCGTTTGAAATTTTATTGAATGACGAGAAAAATTGCAGTTTGGGCACTTTCCCGCCTAAATATCTTACCAAATTGGCCCACAAGTCAGTGTACGTTCCACTGATTTGTCAAACAGTTAGATAAGCCATTATATTTATGACCAAGCCTAGTAGAGCGAAATGAATCATTGTAATATTTTTGTAACAGTTATAGAGCTTCACACACTCGCAATCGGAGAACTATTAAGTCCTAAATAATCACAAGAAGCTCCTATTATTATAACACAGACCACCTATTTTTTGTTAAAATAAAAAATATTGACTCCTATATGACACTTGAAAGTAAACGAGGAGTTTTAGGTAATTACGATTATGCCAGTGAAAAACGGCAACAGTTGTTAATCAACACGATTTGGGATAAAAATGAGTTATTAATATTTTGTATGGAATGGCAAAGCGTCATGCTTAGTGCAAGATTTATTGCTTCATTTTTTAAATATGATCAGGTATGAATAAAACAAAAAACTCGGCCAATAAATCTTTGGGGGTTCCTTTTTTATGCACGTGTTTAGAGAATTAAAATTAAAAGACTGTTTATATTTCTACTCAAGGAATTCTTTGTTAATTGCTTCCTTTCATCGCACTATGTTGTAAGTCATGTGGAACTGCGAGTTGTAAGTCATGTGGAACTGCGATTTGCATCAGCTAATCACCATATGGGTGGGCGAAATTTGCAAACAACGGAAATTTTACTTTCAGGAGGAACGAGTTTATGATCTTAAATAGAAAGATGCGTTTGAATGTGAACGTAATATTGACGCATGCGATGGTCTATTCATCTTGCATTAATGGACATATTGACTTCAGATTGGAAATGAGAGTTCATTGAAGATATATGGACAGGAAGCACATCTGTTGAGCTTAATTGGAAGAAATTATGCAATAAACTATGAAAATATGCTATAAAAAATATACAAATATGCGATAAACCATGAAATTATGCTATAAACCATGAAAATATGCAATAAACCATGGAAATATGCAATAAACCATGAAAATATGCTATAAACCTTGAAAATATGGAATAAACCATGAAAATATGCTATAAACCATGAAAATATGGAATAAATTATGAAAATATGCTACAAACTATGAAAAAATATGGAATAAAACCATGAAAATATGCTATAAACCATGAAAATATGGAATAAACCATGAAAATATGCATAAAATATGAAACTATGATAAACCATGAAATTATGCTGTAAACCATGAAAATATGCAATAAACCATGAAAATATGCAATAAACCATGAAAATATGCAATAAACCATGAAAATATGCTATAAACCATGAAAATATGCAATAAACCATGAAAATATGCTATAAACCATGAAAATATGGAATAAAACCATGAAAATATGCATAAAATATAAAACTATGATAAATCATGAAATTATGCTATAAACCATGAAAATATGCAATAAACCATGAAAATATGCAATAAAAACCATGAAAATATGCTATAAACCATGAAAATAGGCCATAAAACCATGAAAATATGCTATAAACCATGAAAATAGGCTATAAACCATGAAAATAGGCCATAAACCATGAAAATATGCTATAAACCATGAAAATAGGCCACAAACCATGTAAATATGCTATAAACCATGAAAATAGGCCATAAACCATGAAAATATGCTATAAACCATGAAAATAGGCCATAAACCATGAAAATATGCTATAAACCATGAAAATATGCAATAAACCATGAAAATATGCAATAAATCATAAAAATATGAAATAAACCTATGAAAATTTGCAATAAGCAATGAAAATATGAAATTAACCATGAAAATATGCAACAAACTATGAAAATATGCAATAAACCATGAAAATATGCATAAAACCATGAAATATGAAATAAACCATGGGAATATGCAATAAACCATGAGAATATGCAATAAACCATGAAAATATGCAACAAACCATAAAATATGCAATAAACCATGAAAATAATAAAACCATGAAATATGAAATATGGAATATAAAAATATGCAATAAACCATGAAAATATAAAAACCATAAATAAAAATAATCCATGCATGGAATAAACCATGAAAATATATAAAGCATGAATTAACCATGAAAATATGCAATAAACCATGAAGATATGCAATAAACCATGAAAGTATGCAATAAACCATGAAAATTTGCAATGAAACATGAAAATATGCAATAAACCATGAAAATAGGCAATCAACCATGAAAATATGCCATAAACCATAAAAATATGCAATAAACCATGAAAATATGCAATAAACCATGAAAATATGCATGCTATAAATGAAAATAGCATTAAGTTTAAGCAAAATCGGTTAACATTGATCATCGACGTCATTGTGAAGTTAAAGGCTTATTATAACAAATTATATCAGTTTATTACAAACAAACAAATTGACATCACAACAAGAAAACATGAATGTATTTATGTCAGCTATTTTCAATTATCCAGTAACAGTATGAAAGAATTTGAATATGACTTAGCGGTTTTGACATGGTGTGGAATCGACGATTCCACCGAATTGACTCCCATTAAAATCAGGTATACAGGTATATTTCCGATTTTAACACACCAAATAAGTAAAGCCACACGAGTCGCTTTTTATCATAGATTTCTTTGGGGATAGGTATGTGCAAATAATGAACCATTTGGTTATTAAACATTTTTTGGTAAGGTTTCGAGAAAACGTTGAAAATTTGTATCATTTTTTTCTTTCAAAAATGTTTATTTCCCTCCCCCACCCCTCTCCCCCCTCCCCCCACTTTCTTCGCACACGAACCTGCGAACATATCTTATTAATTACGCGGGGCATAAGTCATTGCGATTACGTCACAAATCCTCATCAATGTGTCTAAAACGCCTAAAATAACTTTGACATGTTAAAAATACATGCATTTGATTAATGAATTGATTTTTTGGTAATCAATATTTTAAGAATTCAAACGATGGAATTGATTATTCATTGATAGTTTGAAAGATACTGACGAAATCAACAAAACAAGTGTTATTATTCATTTATTCAAGTATTTAAAGAGGTTTCTTCTAAATCAAAGCAAAAATAAAAATATTTCATTGTTTATCTGATACTTAATGTTTTTTAAAAGGAAAAACAACTTATGCCTATTGATGAGAATGTGACACATGAATTTTAACCAAAATAGAAGGCGGAATTAATCATGAATATTCTACACCTTGCAATTTGCATCGATCACACATTCTGTTTTTCCATAATTATAAAAATCATTATTTTTTTTAAACATTGCTGCAACACACAAATATTAATCTGTGTTCACTTCAAGCTCGATTAACTGTAGATTTGAAAGGTGTACTATTTACATCTTACCCTTGGAATCATCGTCACCTGCCCACTTGATGTAAAATTGGCTTCTGATTTATATGCATAATTTCTGATATGTTACGTAAAATGAAAATAGTACTCGAAGAAGACTCTTAAAAAAATTGAGAGTAGACACCCATTTGCAATAATACTTAAGTTGTATGTTTCGTTTTAGATGAATAAAAATGGAAAGATAAACTGTAAAGGTTTATTCATGTTATTCATGGGCAAGGTGACGTGGAATAATCCATCTGTTATATATGTTCATTATACAAAAGTGACTTGGGTAACAAATCACCTGCGTTCTTGGTGTATATTTTGTGCGCTTTCATGTGTTGGTTATTTACGGGAGGTCTTCATCGCTCCCGTCACAATAAAATCCAGAGAACTACAAACCACAAACCACGGACGATTTTCTCCATCAGATGTTGATATAAATCTCTGCCAATTCTTAACTTTCAAAGTAAGACATAAAAGTTATTTTTAGTTGGTGTTATTTATGGATGCTGTGGAAATGAAAAGGGGTGAGGATTTGAAAAAAAGAGGACTTAATCCAAATTCTTATGTTATAGTGCCAGAACAATACCCTGACCAGGTGTGAGATAAAAGCTTAGGAAATTACACTCTTATAATGTGCATGAAGTCTCAAACCAATGTTCGAAATGCTAAGCAAAATTTGCTTGGTTTGTGTTTGGATGAAAGGGGAAGAATATCCCAGGACCCTTTGACGTCCATTCCGGTGTGGGGCACCGTGGCCGTGCCCTTAGAAATGTTTGTGCTCCCGTGACTGAAATCAAACGAAAAAATATAACAATTGGTATATGGAGAATCTGCTTAAGTGCCTCCCCTCCCTTCTTGGAGTAAAGTCCTGGCCGCGGGCCTGTTGGGTGCTCTACACATACCCACAAATAAAGACAATAACATATGGTTCAATCACCCGAAGGCACGATTAGTAGTATATGCAAGATAAGTATATGAATTTTGAGTCATAGCTATATCATGGTTTTATTTCAATCTTATACAACCCACAGACTGACAGACAATAAAGGTGTGATGAATTGGCAGATTAGCGAAGCCAGGCGGAAACCTATACAACTAGGGCAATTTTATTGTAAAACTTATGTAAAAAGTAAATAAAAATGCAGACCTGTCAATGTTTTGTCAAGGGTAAAACTGCAAATATTTAGTGAAGTAGTAGGCAGGTAGCAGGTAGGCAGAGGCAGGTAGGCAGGTAGGTCGTTATGAATCTCAAAAATCTGCTTAAGTGCCTCCACCCCCTCCCCTTCCTCCTCCCTTCTTGGAGTAAAGTCCTGGCCACGGGCCAGGGGAGGTATTATTAGGATGGAAATTTTGAAATGACAATTTTAGTTAAGGAAACTTTACCAACACCGTCTGAATCTGTGTTGCAACCTTCAGGTAATAGCTATCTACAATTTTGTACAAAATCAGTTGCCACGTGTACCCCGTCTAGAGAATGATTGTGGGACAAATAGATACTACGTAGAAGGGGAAAAGTTCGACAACAATTTTGTTCAAGATTTTATGGGAGCACAATTTAATGTATATAGCAGTTGCGTAGCCTCTGGGGAGGGCGGAGAATAGAGGCGCCGCCCCTTTTCCCTCCTCCTCCTCCCCACCACCTTCCTTATGAAATTTTTAAAAATTGGGATAATTTGTGTGGTTTATATATTTTTGCTTTTCAGAAACAAAATTGCTCTCAGAATTAAATTTGAGCACCTCGTCTTGGGAGGCATCTAGGACCCCCTCACTTTTTTAATGCTGGCTATACGCTACTGGGAGATAGGTGGACTGCATTGTGATTTGGCAGATCTTGTATGGACTGCATTCGGGAGTCATAATCGACCCTTCCCATTAACGCTATAGCACGAATTCAGGAGAGGGGGGGATAAGGTGGAAAGTGCTCGCCAAGGTAGAAGTGCCCTAATTTTTCAATATGTCCTGGCGTATAGCAGAGAAGTGATACTCTCTACCCTGGCAGCCTGGTCAGCTGGTAGTACATCAGACTATAACATGAAAGTCTGCTGCATGTACTGTTGTAATCTAAATTTCTCGTGAATTTTTGAATAACTATTTGAAATTCATCCAAATATCAAATATGAGGCATACACCGTAATGACCGTCAGACCGTATGGCTCAATTTCATTTGGGATTTGTAACTGTGTAAGGAAGTTGTTTTTTTATGTACACGTAACACCAGAGGCGGAGCTGGATAAGGGTGTCAGGTGGAGGGGGAAAACCAAACCAAAACCAGACTCGGAGATGTTTAATAACGTGCTTTGGCATCATGGAACATAAACAAGTGGGGCAATTAGTGAAGGGGCGCAGGCTTATTCAGCTTGAGAATCCAGAGTGTGCAAAACTTCAATTTGGTCTGGTGTTTATACAAAAAAGAGGTACAAATTAAAAAATATATATAATTTATAAGTTTAAGGGTAAGTATGCGGACAGGAAACACAAATAACGGGTGTGGGAAGCGTCCTATAGTGTGGGAAGCGTCCTATAGTGTGAAGCGTCCTATAGTGTGGAAGCGTCCTATAGTGTGGGAAGCGTCCTATAGTGTGGGAAGCCCCATAGTGTGGGGAAGGTCCTATAGTGTGGGAAGGTCCTAGTGTGGGAAGCGTCCTATAGTGTGGGAAGGTCCTATAGTGTGGGAAGGTCCCATAGTGTGGGAAGCGTCCCATAGTGTGGGAAGGTCCTATAGTGTGGGAAGCGTCCTAGTGTGGGAAGTCCTATAGTGTGGGAAGCGTCCTATAGTGTGGGAAGCGTCCCATAGTGTGGGAAGCGTCCTATAGTGTGGGAAAGCGTCCTATAGTGTGGGAAGCGTCCCATAGTGTGGGAAGCGTCCCATAGTGTGGGAAGCGTCCCATAGTGTGGAAAGCGTCCCATAGTGTGGGAAGTCCTATAGTGGGGAAGCGTCCTATAGTGTGGGAAGCGTCCTATAGTGTGGGAAGCGTCCTATAGTGTGGGAAGCGTCCTATAGTGTGGGAAGCGTCCTATAGTGTGGGAAGCGTCCTATAGTGTGGGAAGCGTCCTATAGTGTGGGAAGCGTCCTATAGTGTGGAAAGCGTCCTATAGTGTGGGAAGCGTCCTATAGTGTGGGAAGCGTCCTATAGTGTGGGAAGCGTCCTATAGTGTGGGAAGCGTCCTATAGTGTGGGAAGCGTCCTATAGTGTGGGAAGGTCCTATAGTGTGGGAAGGTCCTATAGTGTGGAAGGTCCTATAGTGTGGGAAGCGTCCTATAGTGTGGGAAGGTCCTATAGTGTGGGAAGCGTCCTATAGTGTGGGAAGCGTCCTATAGTGTGGGAAGCGTCCTATAGTGTGGGAAGCGTCCTATAGTGTGGGAAGCGTCCTATAGTGTAGAATTTTGGTCCATAATTGAATATTTTCAGTTTAAAAATATTGAAGAGTTGTGATCCAAAAGTGAAGAGATTTGATTTAAAATTGAAGATATTTGATCGAAATAGAATATTTTCGGGCAAAAGATTTGAATAATTCAGCCAAATACTAAAAGGTCATTCATTATACAATTAAGCTGTTAAGGACTGTATTATAGCTGTATAATTTGTAAGAGAATCGTCTAGGGGAAGGTACCATTTCTGGGGCGGAACGGGGGACCAATAGATAACACGGAACAAAATATTTCCCCCCTATTCTAACCTATGATAAACGCATCAAACTTGAAGTCATTTTCGCACCAAAAAGGAAATTTTCGTGACATTTTCTGAAAAGAATTACCTAGATTTTCCTATGATGATTATTTCACCAGAAGTTCACCTGAGGTTTTGGCCCCTTCTTTAACCAAAAGTCAAAAAGTACTAAAAATCGTCATCTATTGTCAGCTTAAAATGTCAGGGGCTTAATCAAACCAGAGATTTTTGTACTGTATTGTCATCAGACAACATAATTGGGGAGTAGTTCTGTCATTGGTTATAACTATTAGGTTAGGTTATGCATAATAGTTCTAACTCTTAGGTTATGCATAATGGTTCTAATTGTTAGGTTATGCATAAGGGTTCTAATTGTTAGGTTATGCATAAGGGTTCTAACTGTTAGGTTATGCATAATGGTTCTAACTGTTAGGTTACGCATAATGGTTCTAATTGTTAGGTTATGCATAATGGTTCTAATTGTTAGGTTATGCATAATGGTTCCAATTGTTAGGTTATGCATAAGGGTTCCAATTGTTAGGTTATGCATAATGGTTCCAATTGTTAGGTTATGCATAATGGTTCCAATTGTTAGGTTATGCATAATAATTCTTACTCTTAGGTTATGCATAATGGTTCTAATTGTTAGGTTATGCATAATGGTTCCAATTGTTAGGTTATGCATAATGGTTCCAATTGTTAGGTTATGCATAATGGTTCCAATTGTTAGGTTATGCATAATGGTTCCAATTGTTAGGTTACGCATAATAGTTCTAACTCTTAGGTTATGCATAATGGTTCCAATTGTTAGGTTATGCATAATGGTTCCAATTGTTAGGTTATGCATAATGGTTCCAATTGTTAGGTTATGCATAATAGTTCTAACTCTTAGGTTATGCATAATGGTTCTAATTGTTAGATTATGCATAATGGTTCTAATTGTTAGGTTATGCATAATGGTTCCAATTGTTAGGCTATGCATAATGGTTCTAATTGTTAGGTTATGCATAATGGTTCTAATGTTAGGTTATGCATAATGGTTCTAATTGTTAGGTTATGCATAATGGTTCTAACTCTTGCATAATGGTTCTAACTGTTAGGTTATGTATGATAGTTCTAACTCTTAGGTTATGCAAAATGGTTATAATTGTTAGGTTATGCATAATGGTTCCAATTGTTAGGTTATGCATAAGGGTTCTAACTGTTAGGTTACGCATAATGGTTCTAACTGTTGCATAATGGTTCTAACTGTTAGGTTATGTATAATAGTTCTAACTATTAGATTATGCAGAATGGTTCTAACTGTTAGATTATGCATAATGGTTCTAACTATTAGGTCATGCATAATAGTTCTGTCTATAGTTAAGTAACAAATTGTCATTAAAGGTTCGATGAAGGACTAATGGAGGATGTGACCTTCAAAGACAAGTTTATGTTTCTTGCCAGATAATCCACACAATAGACTTTATCGGTATATGATATTTTACCTGCTGACCATTTTAACAAACGATTTAAACCATTAACCATTTTAACCATTAATTGTATCATTGTAGAAATAAGAATAGAGTGATTACTAGAAATAGTTCAATAAAATATTGTTTTAATTTTGTTTAATTCATTTCATATTAAAATGTCTTGATAAGTGAAGGAACATATTTACATGATCAAAATTTAAATCTTTAAAAAGAATCGTCTTATTTAGATATGAGGCTGGACAATTTTTTATCATGAGAAATTATAATACATATACAGGGGCGGACTGGGATTTCGGGCCTCGGGCAGAAAAAATCACTTGGACCCTGGGCCGCGCTGTACGAGCACTGTTTGTCTGACGTCACGATTCCTTTTTCCCATCAAGACTTGTAGTAAATTTAAACGTGAGGGGAATTAAGAATTCATTCAATATTTTGCCGCTTGGCATCGGTCCGCGCTCGATTGCCCGAACGGTCAGTCTGCTCAATATTATGCCGCTTGGCATCGGCCCGCGCTCGATTGCCCGAACGGTCAGTCTGCTCAAAATTATGCCGCTTGGCATCGGTCCGCGTTCGATTGCCCGAACGGTCAGTCCGCTCATTAATGCCGCTTGGCATCGGTCCACGCTCGATTGCCTGAACGGTCAGTCCGCTCATTAATGCCGCTTGGCATCGGTCCGCGCTCGATTGCCCGAACGGTCAGTCCGCTGCCGCTTGGCATCGGTCCGCGCTCGATTGCCCGAACGGTCAGTCTGCTCATTAATGCCGCTTGGCATCGGTCCGCGCTCGATTGCCCGAACGTCAGTTTGCTTAATATTATGCCGATTTGCATCGGTCCGCGCTCGATTGCCCGAACGGTCAGTCCGCTCATTAATGCCGCTTGGCATCGGTCCACGCTCGATTGCCCGAACGGTCAGTCTGCTCAATATTATGCCGCTTGGCATCGGTCCGCGCTCGATTGCCCGAACGGTCAGTCCGCTCATTAATGCCGCTTGGCATCGGTCAGCGCTCGATTGCCCGAACGGTCAGTCCGCTCATTAATGCCGCGGTCAGTTGGCATCGGTCCGCGCTCGATTGCCCGAACGGTCAGTCCGCTCATAAATGCCGCTTGGCATCGGTCCGCGCTCGATTGCCCGGTCAGTCTGTCTTAACGGTCAGTCCGCTCATTAATGCCGCTTGGCATCGGTCCGCGCTCGATTGCCTGAACGGTCGGTCCACGTCCGCTCATTAATGCCGCTTGGCATCGGTCCGCGCTCGATTGCCCGGTCAACGGTCAGTCTGCCGCTTGGCATCGGTCCGCGCTCGATTGCCCGGAACGGTCAGTCCGCTCATTAATGCCGCTCGATTAATGCCGCTTGGCATCGGTCCGCGCTCGATTGCCCGAACGTCAGTTTGCTTAATATTATGCCGATTTGCATCGGTCCGCGCTCGATTGCCCGAACGAACGGTCAGTCCGCTCATTAATGCCGCTTGGCATCGGTCCGCGCTCGACTGCCCGAACGGTCAGTCCGCTCATTAATGCCGCTTGGCATCGGTCCGCGCTCGATTGCCTGAACGGTCAACGGTCAGTCCGCGGTCAGTCCGCTCATTAATGCCGCTTGGCATCGGTCCACGCTCGATTGCCCGAACGGTCAGTCTGCTCAATATTATGCCGCTTGGCATCGGTCCGCGCTCGATTGCCCGAACGGTCAGTCCGCTCATTAATGCCGCTTGGCATCGGTCCACGCTCGATTGCCTGAACGGTCAGTCCGCTCATTAATGCCGCTTGGCATCGGTCCGCGCTCGATTGCCCGAACGGTCAGTCCGCTCATTAATGCCGCTTGGCATCGGTCCGCGCTCGATTGCCCGAACGTCAGTTTGCTTAATATTATGCCGATTTGCATCGGTCCGCGCTCGATTGCCCGAACGGTCAGTCTGCTCAATATTATGCCGCTTGGCATCGGTCCGCGCTCGATTGCCCGAACGGTCAGTCCGCTCATTAATGCCGCTTGGCATCGGTCCGCGCTCGATTGCCCGAACGGTCAGTCCGCTCATTAATGCCGCTTGGCATCGGTCCACGCTCGATTGCCCGAACGGTCAGTCTGCTCAATATTATGCCGCTTGGCATCGGCCCGCGCTCAATTTCCCGAACGGTCAGTCTGCTCATTAATGCCGCTTGGCATCGGCCCGCGCTCAATTTCCCGAACGGTCAGTCTGCTCATTAATGCCGCTTGGCATCGGTCCGCGCTCGATTGCCCGAACGGTCAGTCCGCTCATTAATGCCGCTTGGCATCGGTCCACGCTCGATTGCCCGAACGGTCAGTCTGCTCATTAATGCCGCTTGGCATCGGTCCGCGCTCGATTGCCCGAACGGTCAGTCCGCTCATTAATGCCGCTTGGCATCGGTCCACGCTCGATTGCCCGAACGGTCAGTCCGCTCATTAATGCCGCTTGGCATCGGTCCGCGCTCGATTGCCCGAACGGTCAGTCCGCTCATTAATGCCGCTTGGCATCGGTCCGCGCTCGATTGCCCGAACGGTCAGTCCGCTCATTAATGCCGCTTGGCATCGGTCCGCGCTCGATTGCCCGAACGGTCAGTCTGCTCATTAATGCCGCTTGGCATCGGTCCGCGCTCGATTGCCTGAACGGTCAGTCCGCTCATTAATGCCGCTTGGCATCGGTCCGCGCTCGATTGCCCGAACGGTCAGTCTGCGCCGCTCATCGGTCCGCGCTTGAAACGGTGCCGCTTGGCATCGGTCCGCGCTCGATTGCCCGAACGGTCAGTCCGCTCATTAATGCCGCTTGGCATCGGTCCACGCTCGATTGCCCGAACGGTCAGTCTGCTCAATATTATGCCGCTTGGCATCGGCCCGCGCTCAATTTCCCGAACGGTCAGTCTGCTCATTAATGCCGCTTGGCATCGATCCGCGCTCGATTGCCCGAACGGTCAATCTGCTCATTAATGCATCTTGCGTTGTTTTGGTCAAACTGAGTTGTTTTTGAATTCTAAATCATTCTTATTGCCTGCCTTTTTTCTGTTCTAGTCTTGGGCCTATCCGGCTGGTTAGTGAGGTCAATAGACCAATTTGTGTGGCACTTCACAGTGCTGGTGTAACAGGAGATTCTGACGACAAAATCTCCTTGAGATTATTTACCACCAGTGGCGCAACCAAGTTTTTGGAACCTTAAAGTGTGTCGAAACGTGGGGGTCATTTTTACTAAGTCATGAGAAATCTGAAATAACACAGGTCTAATGTTTGATACTCGTTTTGTTGAAAAATTACTTAGGCCGGATATCGTGTGTTAACGTAGAAAAGGAAACACATTTCTGATTGGTCGAGATATTTACACAATCACTGATAAGTGATTTGAACAAAAATGAAACGTATGTCAATAAAAATAATACACAAAAGAAAATGAAGGATTTTACATTGTTATATATATTTTGATATATATCTTGATATATATTTTGTATATATATATATATATATATATATATATATATATATATATATATATATATATATATATATATATATATATATATATATATATATATATATATATATATATATATATATATATATATGTATATGCAGATTTAATTTAACAAGACATCAAAACATGTGTAAGTGCAATTAATAAATCACCTTGATGTTCATTGTCGTTTTTCGTTTTGATTTATTTATATGGGAAGAAAAGGGGGCAGTGGTTCAGAACCTTTTGAAACATTATTACCCAAATCGGGTGCTGTAGATGGCGCCATTTATTAGAGCCTTAAACCGCATTCATTCTGGCAGTATAAGACTCACCGGGGGAGCTAAAGTATACAGAATGATGATTTTCTTGTAACCGAGATGGATGCACCAAGCTATCCCCTGTTGGAAAGATATAATTTCTTCCAATCTGGCTACCCCCCTCCCTACCTTCCCCCATAAGCTGATATATGCAGTATCGGCAACTTTTATTTGTTTACAGAGTAACGGACAATGGACTGCACATCGCATTGATTTTTTTAATGAGAAAAGTTCTCTTAAAGGTTCACGGACACCAATAATTGTTCTTGCTTGATTTCTTGGTGCAAGGAGCATTCAATTCTGATGTAATTAAAAACAAGTCTAAAAGTCTATCAATTATGCAAAAACGATGAGATTTACTTTTTGAAATATGCATATGATCAGATTACAGATTACAGATTACTGATTACTGATAAAAGTTATGATTTAGACAGTTGAACGCATTTCAAATTGGCATACTGTATAGAGCTTTCTTCGAATTCAGCTTTATGGGTCCTTTTGTCAGATATGATTGTACACCGCAACTTTTACTGATGAAATCATGGATTTCCCTAAAATGAAAATGATATACAGCCAAATTTCGAAATATCATGTTATCCTTTCAAACAACTTTAATAGATCTTATTCCAACCGACTTCAAATTCAAGAACGAAATGTAGGTCACAAATTACGGCAAAATCTTGATAATTGACTGTCCCGTTCCCTTAGCAAAAGATGTAAGCATAAATATAAACAGATGATTGATGGCTATCAAAAGGAAGAATAGTGCAAATCTTTTTCCAAATTTTATTTTATTTCTTAAATAAACGCTCAAAGATTCGAATATATGTGTTTAGAAATGACTGGAGTTAGTGTGCACACATTCCTGCAGAAGCCGTTAAGTGTGTACACATTCCCGCAGAAGCCGTTAGTGTGTACACATTCCTGCAGAAGCTGTTGGTGTGTACACATTCCTGCAGAAGCCGTTGGTGTGTACACATTCCCGCAGAAGCCGTTAGTGTGTACACATTCCTGCAGAAGCTGTTAGTGTGTACACATTCCTGCAGAAGCTGTTAGTGTGTACACATTCCTGCAGAAGCCGTTAGTGTGTACACATTCCTGCAGAAGCCGTTGGTGTGTACACATTCCTGCAGAAGCTGTTAGTGTGTACACATTCCCGCAGAAGCCGTTAGTGTGTACACATTCCTGCAGAAGCCGTTAGTGTGCACACATTCCTGCAGAAGCCGTTAGTGTGTACACATTCCTGCAGAAGCCGTTAGTGTGTAAACATTCCTGCAGAAGCCGTTAGTGTGTACACATTCCTGCAGAAGCTGTTAGTGTGTACACATTCCTGCAGAAGCCGTTAGTGTGTACACATTCCTGCAGAAGCCGTTGGTGTGTACACATTCCTGCAGAAGCTGTTAGTGTGTACACATTCCTGCAGAAGCCGTTAGTGTGTACACATTCCTGCAGAAGCCGTTAGTGTGCACACATTTCTGCAGAAGCCGTTAGTGTGTACACATTCCTGCAGAAGCCGTTAGTGTGTAAACATTCCTGCAGAAGCCGTTAGTGTGTACACATTCCTGCAGAAGCTGTTAGTGTGTACACATTCCTGCAGAAGCCGTTAGTGTGTACACATTCCTGCAGAAGCCGTTAGTGTGTACACATTCCTGCAAAAGCCTATGTAAATTATTGGGTATTTTTTCGAAATCTTGGGCGTTGAAACAAAATGATGTTTTATGTTTTAGAAGATAAATGATTTACAGAATGTAAACCTGAAATTGTTTATGTTCGTCAGTTCAATACAAAGGTTTAATTTCTGCAAAACTGCTATCATTATACCTATCTAATGTAAACATCGGATATAGTGACCCGCAACAAGCTCCCCTAATCTATGCAAGCATAATTTTCATTTTGAATGTCAAAAGCTGTTGATGAAGTCAATCTTTCCATAATTTCATCCCTAAAATGAACACAAATCATATATCTTTACAAACAATACAAATATAAACAAAAACGTTTTACTTTACAATGGCAAGGCTGTGTGGCGGGCATTTATGCCAAACATCTAACAGTAATCTATATATCTTTATCCAGCTCTCAGTGTAGTAGCTTGTCATAACGACATTGGTCGTACACTGAGAACTAGGAACTTACCCAGGGCTGGGTTCTTTTTATTTGTCCGAAAATAATTGTACAAGCAAATCTGGGGCGACAATCAATCAGAATTCGACAAATCTGCCCTTTCCTCTCTCATTATTTCCTCTATCATCATCCCTTTGGATATATCCATGATGTTAGTTATAATCATACATTTTTGGCTTGTTAGCGTGGTTTAAACAATAAGGCTTCGAAACGCAGACAAACATGTTACGGTATCCACCGTGTTTTCTTGCACGTCCATCCGCGACTGTCGATCATGTTACGTTTGTGCATGGTGGCGATGGCCTGTTTGAGGAATGTAACGTATTGGGCAATGCGAGTGGATAAGGCATTATAGAACCAGTGAATGAATGATGCGTTGACGCGTGCTTTGGGCTTTCGTGATAAAGAATAGGGACACGCACAAGTCTTGAAGGTGACGTCACACCACTGATCACATTCGTGGTTTGCGCACTTCTAACTTGTGCTTCAGCTTGCGCTCTTGCGTGGGCAGCGGCAGCATGCGCATGAGCGTAATTAGCAGCTTCCAGTTCAGCGGCCATTTGACGTTTCCATTTGTTACGTCTGTTTTGAAACCAGATTTTCACTTGTGTCTCCGTAAGGTGCAATGTGGATGCTAAGCCGGACCTCTCTGAGCTCGATAGATACCTTTTGACATCAAATGTAGATTCTAACTGGAACACCTGACTTCGTGAAAACACGGTTCTTGTCTTTTTCTTTTTCTTTTGATTGAGGCCTTCTGGCGATTCGGTTCCCTTTTCATTGTCGTCAAAGCCTTCAGAGTCGGATATAAAGTCAGCCTCGACGGTGTCGTCACCGTCGTCCTCGGAGTGCTTCCTCTTTTTGCTCTTCTCGGTCGTCTGTTCGTCTCTTGACTTGATTTTATCTTCTGTTGAGAAATGAGAAATCTTCGACGTCACTGTTCGAATAGGTGAGTGAAAGCGGGCGCTGTTGGAGAGTGGCTGGGTAACTGGTGGGGGTGGTGTTCCTGTAAAATAAATAAAGTAGAAATATCATATATATATATATATATATATATATATATATATGTATATATATATATATATATATATATATATATATATTTATATATATATATATATATATATATATATATATATATATATATATATATATATATATATATATATATATATATATATATATATATATATATATATATATATATATATATATATATATATATATATATATATATATATATATATACATATATGTATATATATATATATAAATATATATATATATATATATATATATATATATATATATATATATATATATATATATATATATATATATATATATATATATATATATATATATATATATATATATATATATATATATATATATATATATATATATATATATATATATATATATATATAAATATATATATCTTATGCTAATGTTGTCGACATAATTATTAATCTGCATGGTGGGTGTCGTTTATGAATAAATATCCTGGAGCAAATATTTCATGATATGCAATGACATGACAGTAAATACGAATTTTGCAAATCAATCAGCTTATGAAAAAGAAGCATCGGAACCACAAAACCTGTTTTAAGGTCGAGGCCCTGTTCTGTGAATCACCATTTCTGTATTTGTAGTTTTTGTACTATTTTTCAATAGTTTTATTATATCTCGTGGGTGTGAAGTTGCATGCCGAAATGGCAAGTAAAGATCACTATTGGAGTAATAGATTCGTCAGCAAAGAAAGCAATCAGCAAAATACAAAAGAATGTTTAATTCCATCGCAGCTGAATTGAAAGGAATATTTGTATCCTAATGGTATTACCTTGTTACAATAGACAAGAATGACGATAATAGTTTATGGAAGGCATTGCACTTAAAACGCACACCTTGAAAACTGGGAATGTCGCAAGTTGTATCTATTTATTTGCAGGCATCAGTATGTCTAAATATGATATCTAATGTGTGATGTATGACAGACGGTCTTCTGTTCAATCTGGGTGATGTATGACGACGGTATACTGTTAGTTCTGTGTGATGTATGACGTAACGGTGTTCTATTATTTTTTTTTTTGTGTTTTATTTGTCTGTCATAATTCTTTGAAAGGGTTCTGCAAATTCTAGCAAGATATGTTTGAGTCTTTTCTTGCCCCAGTAAAATTGTTATAGGAATGCACTTTCTCACCATTTTTGGTGAGAATAATGACTACTATTTAATAAACTACATCAAGATTTGCTGATCTTCCCAGTCTTATAATATATATATATATATATATATATATATATATATATATATATATATATATATATATATATATATATATATATATATATATATATATATATATATAATATATATATATATATATATATATATATATATATATATATATATATATATTATATATATATATATATATATATATATTATATATATATATATATATATATATATATATATATATATATATATATATATATATATATATATATATATATATATACATATATATATATATATATATATATATATATATATATATATATGTATATATATATGTATACATACATACATATATATATATATATATATGTATATATATATATATATATATATATATATATATATATATATATATATATATAATGTATATACATATATATATATATATATATATATATATATATATATATATATATATATATATATACATATATATATATATATATATATATATATATATATATATATATATATATATATATAT
>JAIGNY010000053.1:30000-42500 GCA_020152595.1 Chiridota heheva | reverse complement strand
TAAGTATATATTGTCGTACCCGTTAAGTATATATTGCCGTACCCGTTAAGTATATATTGTCGTACCCGTTAAGTATGTATTGTCGTACCCGTTAAGTATATATTGTCGTGCCTGTTAAGTATATATTGTCGTACCCGTTAAGTATATATTGTCGTGCCTGTTAAGTATGTATTTTCGTACCCGTTAAGTATGTATTGTCGTGCCCGTTAAGTATATATTGTCGTACCCGTTAAGTATATATTGTCGTACCCGTTAAGTATATATTGTCGTACCCGTTAAGTATATATTGCCGTACCAGTTAAGTATATATTGTCGTACCCGTTTCGCCGCCAAAGTTGGACAGACAGCAGTTGTTAAATATATCTTGTCCTGCAGTTCAGTGGCAGGACATATGGGGGAGGCTTTCTCCAAAACAATGTGACAGAATTAAAACAACAGATTCACTTATGCTGCACTGTTATCCATTACATATATTTGATTTTTTTTTAAATGCTTATTAATTATGATGAAATTGTATGGTCAACTTCTAAACGACTTTGATAACAAGTTTTTATCGTGTTATTAAAAAAAATTAGAATACAAGTTAACATTGTTTTTTTGTCATGCCAATACTTCTGTAACTTTAAGATTATGCCTAATTATTAGATTCTTGCACCAACATGAAATTGCAAGAGAAACGAAGCTATGGACTAATGGACATTCTCTGATTCAAGACACCGGTATATGGACAGGTATATAAAGCAACATTAGATATAGTTGATTTCAAATCTAATAAGAGTCACGGAAACATCAGATTTTTAGGCAAAATCAGTTCATATACTTTACAATTTCACAGATTTACATTTTTTATCTATTTTTTGTTATAAGCTTATGTAATTCATCAATTTCTTTGTATAGCCCTTTGTGAAATTATGTTAATAAATTCTTTTTTATCATATAGCCTTTGCCTCCAAAATCCCAGTCGCGAGTCTTTTCTTTGCGCTGACTGCACAAGCTGACAAGGCTAACTTGATTTGTTAATATATTATGTAGATCTGATATGTTTTTTCTTTTTGATCTATTCTTCCTTTAGTTAATTATATTTTCATTTATTTTTGTATTGGGTAAACAGTCAAATTATAAGTGGACTTTGTGTCCCGGTCAAACACTTCATGCGCAGGAAGGACGAAATAGTGAAATACACCATCATCAGAGCATTATCAAGAGACATGCACCAAATTACACCGTCATCAGAGCATTATCAACAGACATGCACCAAATTACACCGTCATCAGAGCATTATCAACAGACATGCACTAAATTAATATTTTGGACAAGAAAAATGTCACAATAGCTGTTCTGTATACTTTGTTGCTTTTTGAAGTTAGAAGATTCTTCAACTTTGCCAATTATTATTTATCTATATTTGTTTTCTTTTTGCTTCAACACAATATAAATGTTGAAATTTGACAATACATGATCTAACAAGAGTAAACGTTTTTTGTAATAAGAAATAGAATATCAATAGCTTTGAATATGCAAATTTGCAAAACAGCGCATTAACCAGTTAACCTTACACTGTTAAACGATGAGTTCAGAATTAGACAATGGTATTTCAATCCTTATTCATACAATGAAGACTTTTTTAGCAAATTATATGCAGACTATATACCTGCTCACGTGCTACGAACTTAGTACATTTTGTAAGGATTTTTTAAAACGCAAAGAATATTAACTTTTTTTAATTTACTTATAAGCAAAATATACAGAAATGAAGACATACAGGCTACAGCCAAAAAATATTGTTGTGACCTCGTTTAAAAATCTCCGATTTTACGGGGTTTTTTTTGTGATTGACGCAACAAGCTTGAAAAATATCAGAAATTTTTCATCATCAAATGTGAAACGAAATGAATTCCTGCAAAACAACTAAATGTTGAAATCAATCGTAAATGAATGAACAACGGCAGAACACACTCACCTGCCTAGTCCCATATAACAGGGGCATACAATTTATGTCGGGCCATGAATTTGTCTTGCAATTTGTGTAATTTAAGATACAATTTTTGTTTAAGACTGTTTTTAAAAAATGACTGGAACGCCAAGAACAATAATCAGCGTTCTTGCAACCAAAGTATTCGAATTCACTTGAAAGACCTGCAGTCAAACATTTTCAGATTTTGGTTTGAAACATTATAAAAAACCTTCGCCTAATGTCTGAATGCCACAAGACAATAGTCAATTAGTGGGGCAAAAATAGAGGACAGAATAGCCCTAAATAGTCCAATTGTCCTGCATGGATCAAAATATTCGATAATAAATTAAATAAAGCGAATAACAAAAACTGAAATTCTAAAAGCGTGATTTTCGTATATTACTGTTAAACTCTTAAAAATAGCTGAATACCGTTTACTTTGAGAAATTGAACATTTTGAGGAAACACCTATTTTAATTTTGCAAATATCAAGTGTTTTACTTTTTATTGTTTTATATGTATCGTTAACATTATCTTTGTATCTTTTATCTATCAAGAAATATATGCTTTTTAATTGTATGTACTGAGTAAACAGTTGTATTCCGCATTTTTGTTTAATTGTTTATGAACTGTTGAATAATTTATTATTATTATTTATTTATTTATTATTTTTGATATTTATGGCGGATATCTTTTTTGTTGAGATTTGTATGCATTCCTTTAATCTCCCGCGTTTTGAGCTTTTGAAAGATTAAACACAATCAATGTATCTCAGAAAGTATTGATAACAAAACAAAATATAAATATAAAACAAAATTCCCTTAATTTTATATCTTTTTGAGCTTCTAAGGCAAAAAAATAAATTAATGTTGATGTTCTATTTGGACTAGTTTTTATAAGTCTCGCTTTGATTTTCTTCTATGTTCAGGGAAATGACCGACATGCAGATCACTGTTGTGGAAATACTTTAAAAAGTAAAAATCATTCCAAACTCTTTTAGGGCAAGGTTGATCAATCTCACAGGGAACAGTATTATTTACAATAAACTATAACCTAATTTAATCTTACCTGGATATGGATACACATTTGGCATCCATGCTCCCGCATACCACGGATACCCGTAAAAGGGTGAGCCAAACGTCACCGCTGTCCTACAGTACACATTTGATGATCCTGACCCGTATAACCCATGATCAATGTGCCTTGTTTCATTCTCAACTTTGTATTTTAAGTTTGATTCTTCTGTTTCAGTTTTTGGTGATTTTCGTGAAAGGATGCTGTCGATATTGAAAGCTTTCGAAAATTCTTTGCTCTCTGGGTTCGATGGAAGTTCCATATCTTCTTCTCCATCTGATATTGACGGCTTCCTTAAGAGGGTGCTTCTTGGGATGATAAGCTTAGCTGCTGACACTGATATGTTGGATCCAGGGGAGACTAGCAGAGGGTACCCTGTCGGTGAATCCATGCTGGATTGGCTGCGCATACTGTCTGGTAGTGGCGTGTCTTTGAGCTTCTTCTCCTCACAAGTCATATGCAACGAGTTCGTTCGACGATTACAAAAGCGGAAATCGAAATCTAAAAGCCGATCCTTCAGTCTTTATAGTAAGTACTTTATCTCATAAAAGTAACATATAGCAATTACAGTATATCTCTGTAAGCCAGATACATATGGCGTATTGTTTCTCAAGTGAGTCTCCCAGTTTGCACGATCCTTTATATCAATAACAAAAAATGTTGTAGTTGACAGAAGTTGAAGAACTTCTATTAAAATTACAAAAAAACATATATTTTTTTAATTTTCCCGAAACACCACAAACCAACTGATTGGACTATTAATGTTGGTAAACCGCCTACCAAGACTGATCACTCCAGTAAGGATTTGAAAGGCAGCTCGATAACAAGGGATCTGATTGGACAATCAAAAGTCTAAAATATCCTCGTTGAGAAAGATGAAAGTTTTCATTATATCCTTTTACAATTAAGACTTTTTACCAAAAAAATATAAGTGGAGTGAATATTCTTCAGTTGTTGTTTAATTTTTTTTTCCGTTCGCTTGCAATTTATTTGAGCAGAAGATTCCTGGTGCTTTTAAAATGATTGCTCCAAAATATTAATATCAATAGACACCTTAGCGGTCGCTGACAAGTAATAACAACAATTTATGTATTCCCGCTTCGTTGCTCATTTTTATCTAAATAGTTGTGTATCTTTTGAGTACCTTTTGTAAATTATGTTATTGTTATCGGTTGCGGTGTAAATCGGTTTATAGAATTTGTACGGGGTACACCTTTTTTTAAATGGCGGTATCAGATATGCGTATTTAACCTATCGAGCATAACAGGAATAGTTATTCGAACAAATCGTCAGTTGAATACACTTGTATGTGAATCGGGTGATGAAAACCCCCGTGATTCGTCCTGCTTATTCAAGCGAAGACGACCCTGTCATTACAGCAGAATTGACTTTCTGAATTAAGTTAGGAACAGGGGAATTAACATCTCAGCCTGGCGCCCACAGGGCTATTAAGCACAATAATATCTTAATAAAGATGCCATAGAAGTTAAACGGTTAACAAACGTGTGAATATGACTATCAATGCCTGTGAACAATAGGTAATCGGATAGACGCGACTGTACAGTGGGTATAGGACTCCACCTCCCACTTACGATAGTCATTACATTACGAGGGGCTTGGCGCCCGATGAAGAAAATAGGCTCATGGTCCTTAAGTAATTAATATCCATCAACGGTGATCACGTTGAACAAAAATACAGAGGCGGCAAAAGGCGGCGTTGTCAAATTAGGCCTATAGTTGTTATTGACTGTTACCCCCAAATACTTCAAATGCTCAGTGAACAAAGCTTAAGTTATAGTCGATAATATGATAATATATTAAAAGATTTTGGGGTATTGATGTATCTTAAACCGAATATATTGTAATGCACATCAATTTTTAATATGATTTTTATTATCATCATTGCTTTCACCAAAGCCACCACCAATCATTAGTAAAATGCTAATCTCATCGTGATCATAATCATCTATATATATTTATAATATATATTTACATATATATATATATATATATATATATATATATATATATATATATATATATATATATATATATATATATATATATATATATATATATATATATATATATATATATATATATATATATATATATATATATATATATATATATATATATATATATATATATATATACATATATGTATATATATATATATATATATATATATATATATATATATATATATATATATATATATATATATATATATACATATATATATATATATATATAAATATATATATATATATATATATATATATATATATATATGTGTGTGTGTATAGTGTATATATATATATATATATATATATATATATATATATATATATATATATATATATGTGTGTGTGTGTGTGTGTGTGTGTGTGTGTGTGTGTGTAATTGTTTTCCTCAGTTCATTTAAAAACAGTCAGATTTAGCGCGAATACAATCAGTATTAATTGATAATCTTTTACCATGCAGTTCAACTTTTCTCTGCAAATGCAGCAGCAACATCTATTTATCAATCCAATATCTGAGTTATTGTCACGCTAAGTGGATTGTTTTTACAATGACTGGGTGACTGTTTAACTGATGTTACAAGCAGGGGCGTATATACCAATTATTGAGACTTACTTTTCGGTAAACTGGTAAAACTTCAGATTTAGTAAACGAAACAAGACAGTTTGATGTCAATTTGCCAATTAATAAACCAATTTTAATTATTGATTGAACTTTTAAACAATTTTAAGTTAATCTGCGATATACTGTTTCGGTTTTTTTTGCATCGAAATCGTGTTATACTGTTATAGGCTAAGGCCTATGAACAATGCTTATCACACATATAATTTCTTTGTGTCTTTAAACCGAAATGTTTGCTATATAATCCTACTGGCTAAGAAACGCACAAATTGTTTTTTCTTTTTTTCATTAAACGTTGCCGCTAATTGAAAAATTTCCTACAATTTTCTGGAAATGCTGCCAAGTTTACCAAAATTTATAATAATTTTAGCAAATTTTCCTTCAATTTGACCAACTTTATTTTTAAGATTTCCCTCCAACTGGCCAATATGAACTGTGAAATCTGGAAGAACGCATAAAGCCGAGGACAACTCCTCTCAAATATACAATTTCCTTCGGGAATTTTTCTTCATTTTGCGGGCAATTTTCTTTGAATATTGGGAAAAATTGTCAGTTTTAGGAGAAAAAAATCTCAATTTTAGGAAATATTCCTCAAAAATTTCCAGTAATTCCCCGTACGCCCCGGCGCTTCGAATAGGAGTTTTTTCAGTGGCTCATTTGAACAGTTGAATATAGGCCTATATCCATTTTGGCTCATTTGAACAGTTGAATATAGGCCTATCCATTTGAACAGTTGAATATAGGCCTATCCATTTGAATAGTTGAATATTTATCCAAATTTCGGTATATTTCCAAAGAAATTGTTCACGATGTTAACTTAAGTGTAGTAATTGTAAAAGCTCAAGAAAGGTAATCAGAAGGCGTTTGAAATAGTACACCAAGTAAGAATTTATTCGACTGATAACAAGCTATGCAATTCGTAATTAAGATATACAAAATGGAAGATTTCTGATAATAAAACAATGGCAGTCTTCAATCTTTAATGTTAATTTTAAAATATTGTAAATTATCAGTACTTTTCTTTTTTGTATTCTCAAATAACTTAAATCGTTCTTCTTTACCCCTTATAAATATCTTGAAATTGATTGATTAAAGCATTATTGGAGTATAACTTCCAGAGTAATGCGAGCATTCTTGCGGCATTCATGTTTTAAAATATTTGTTTACACATATGATTTAGATATATAGATTTGTTAGAAGAAAGTAAGATCTGCCCACAATCAGGGCGGACTTTGGACCCTCATATACTCATATACCTTAAACTAGTTTGTTTGTTGAGAAAAAATCAAATCTGGCCCCGCACCGCTTGTGTGGGGAATGGTGTTAACATGAGTGTAATTAACCTTAAGACCAAACTCTCAGTTTGATATGCGGAATTAGTCAATACCAAATAGGTTGTAATCTGCAGAAGTGGTATAAAAGAAAGTTAACAAGATCAAAGAGATGTTTGTATCCCACGGTATTCGCACAACTCATGGATCAACTCTATATTTCCAGCATGATGAAGAGTCTCTATGCTCCATCAATAGTTTTGTTTATTTTCAAGTGAATTTATAATCAGATTCGCTGCTTAGAGGATTCCACTTTCAAAGAGGTACTTTATTGTATTTTCTCCTATGCAATTAGAGTACACAATGGGTGCGTACTTAAACCCCCATCAATAATGAGCCTTCAAATCGGGACCATTGTTACCTAATTGTACCAAGTCTCCACTCGTTAAGGCTCCCTGCAGTTTTGGCGCATGCCGTCTGAACAAGTTGGCCTTTTTATGCCAAATCGTGAGGCTTCTTTCTTGTCTACATGGCCTTTCACAAAACTCGACTTACTGTGTCAATGATACGCCATCTAACACAATGAAGGCTTTGTCAGCGAAATTGACAAAATGCCACGACTGTCAATGACAGATGTAGACATGCATACAACTTAATGTCTCATCCATTAAGCCTACCTTCAGCAAGGCACAGAGCTGTGACCATGGTTGACATCGGCTCTAAATCTTGAGCTCGATGGCTCTCTTCAATGTTCCAAGTAGTTTTCGCCCAACAAAATTTCTGGAACCAGCCGACGCGACAATCGGTGTCACCACTTAGTTGGATAAATTGATGCTTTTTGTAAACGCCACCAGATCGTAATCAAACAGGGAACCCGTTCAGCTACTTTCATAATAATGTACACATAGTTTTTAAAGAAAAATATTGTTTTCACCTTGAAATTGTTGGACCGAGTATGTTCGCCTTAGTTAAAGTTTAGCTCCGTGGTGGGGTGAGGGCGAGGAACAAGGGTGGGGGGGGGTAATCTTCACCAAACTCCCTTCGCCACTGGTCCTCAATTATAGTACATTTACTTAAAATTATGAAGAGATAAAAACTTCATTGAAGAGAGCCCATGCATCAAGCTCATGAAGAGATTAAAACCCCATTAAAGCACATGCACCTGTACATCAAACTCAATATTTAAAACTGACACTGCTGATGTCAAGCATGCATCACAGCTCTGTGACTTGCTGAAGGTAGACTTAGTGGGTGCATTTCCGCCGAGAGCCAAGACGGGCAACGCGGGTATCTTGGACACACGGGCCCCTATAATAAGTTAAACCTATCCTGTTTTACACATCTTGAGGTAGTAAAACCAGACGCGTTAGTAGACCATTTTGACTGCGAGGCTGTAAAATATAAGATTTACCAACGAAGACAAAAATAAACCTCCCTCTGCTGCTGAAAGGATTTCACCCGTTTGGGAGGTAAAACTGAGAAATTGTTAACATATCAAATTGGAAAGAATTGATAAAACTGAAGGAAAATTTCCGAAAATGAAGGAAATTTTGATGAAAATTGAAAATAAAATCTGCAGAAATCAAGAAAAATCATTGCCCGAAAAGTAAGAAAATTTCCGTGAAATGAAAGAAATTTCTTGGGGAAACTAAAACCAGAGAGGATTTTACCTTGGTTGCATCATAATTTCTCGGTCGGAGGTCAAAATGGGAATTTTTTACATAGAATTGGTAAAACTGAAGGAAAAACTACTACAATTATTGAAATTTTTGGAAGAATTTGGCAAGATTTCCAGAAAATTGAAGAAAAATTAAAAGGAAATTTCTTAAAGATTTTTGAATATTAAAGAAAATTATACCTGAAAGAATTTCTCCTCGGTTGTATGCATTCTTCCGGCTGGGAGGTCATATTTGGAAATTTTTAAACTATCAGTTGGCTAAACTTATGGAAAATTTGGTAACAAATTTGAATATTTTGGTAAAATTTGGCAACATTTTCCGGAAATTGCAGGAAATTTTTGTTGAGCAGCAACGTTTAATGGAAAATAAAGCAATTTGCGAGCTTTTTAGCTGTAGGACCGTCTGACTGTGACTGTCATTTTGGTTTTAAGAACACCAACATGTACGGTAATCCAAGTGCTTGTAGCTTAGGCAGGTACGTTAACATTATGAATACATTACACGGAGAACAATGCTTTAGTCTTCTGTCGAAAACGAAGTTATTGTGATTTTCATTCATTCCATGTTTACTTCTAGTCCTATATGGACACACTATTATAGAGAATTGTACGAAACAACCCATGATTAACTATATATCAATGATGAGAATAGGCTTAAAGGAATAGAATTTAACAGTACGGGAGCATGCCTATTAATCGGAACATTTATAACACAGGAGAATATTGAAGTCATGCAGCCATGTTGTTTAGATCTTGCGATAAAATGTCATAATTTCTCATTCATGTACTTGTTATATCAAAAATCATTGTATTGAAAAACATTTAAATTTTCAAGATGACTGCTTCGCGGCAAAAAGCCTAGCTCTATTGTCTATTATTTCTAATATTTCAAAAACGGCGTGGTGAACATATCAAATGGGAGTGGAAAAGTATTAGCCATGACAGTAATGAAGGTATTTTCATGAGTTTTAAGTTTCCCTAAGCAAAGATGTTTTTCCCATACGTATTTCAAATTGAAATTTGTAACTTTGCGTAAGGTTTTAACATTAGGATAGCAAAGGATCATGGAAAATATTACAAAATGGCGGCTTCCATGTAGCCCGACTCCGGGCTCGGAGCAATGCCCCCATTACTCCCCTTGTTGGCGGCCCTGAGTGGGTGAAACAAAATGTATGCTGTCTATATCCGACATTGTCAATTTCGCTGACAATGCCTTCTTCAGCTTTTGTATGGATGTCTGCACACACTGCAAACACCACACCCGGTAGTCAAGTTGCAATCTTCTTCACGACATTGCCAAGCTGCCAAGTACTCAGTACAAATGGTTGTTTTAAAATATTAGTTCAGGGGTCACAGATGTCCATTGTATATCAAAGAGAACTTCAAAAGAAACAAAATAGTGAAGAAAGCATTCAAAAATCGTATTCCGTTAAGGAGATATAAAAGTTTAAAGTTTGATATCTTTTGTGTAGAAACGACTGAAATCAAAGTCCTCAAAGTCGTTATGTATTCTATCATATTTTGTCCTGCGGTTTTGTGGCTTAAAAACCATGGGATATATCCGGCAAGTAGTAAAACTTAATCTAGGAAGGGTATTCATAATATACCACCTTAAGAAAGTTTGAGGACAAATAATTTAAAAAGTTAACAAATTAAATACAATTTCTTTAAAATACAATAGCAATTGTTAAGAATGTGAGGATGAGGATGCGAACTTTCCATGGTAGACTTACTACACCAGTCATTTCTACACAGATAGGACAAGAGCTTTAAACTTTAATATCTCTTTAACGGAATAAGATTTTTTAACGCTTTCTTTACCATTCTGTTTCTTTTGAAGTCAGGTGGACATGCTTGACCACTGAACTAATCCTTTAAAAAATTCAACACATTTTTTTTGTCTGAAACCCATTCGAAAAATCAACTAAAACTAATTTGCAATTACATCCAACGTAGATAACACCCCAAACAGATGTTGTAAATGCTGTTCTCAAAAGAATTTTAAAAAGACTTTGGGTATATTCTACACATCAAAGAAAAAAATGACCAAAAGCTCAGAATGACTTAATTATATGTTATCGGATTTAATGATTGAATATTTCGCAGCACTTCTGCAACACTTATTCTTTTCATGCCTATCTCGTCCTGCAATTAGAATAAAACACATACACTTGATTACAAGGACTTTAGAGTTGTATGCTTATATACGCTTAATCCTGCTTTGAAAACTAATTTTCGAAGAATAATAGACGACATAGTACAAAAGAATACAAGAAGTATATTCATTCTTGTTATTTTCTTGCCGCATTAAAAGTGGAATTAATCATTGTCTTTAACTAGTTCACTCTGATGAATGTATGATGAAATTTTGTAATTACTTTCTCCAATCTAAAAGAGTAATGAAATTTGTTTTTCTTCTCTCCATCTTTTAAGATGCTCATCTGTTATTTTTCTCAATTCAAGTGGTGCAATCAGACGCGGCAGATTGGCGATATCCGAGCGTAATTACTAACTAATGAGACATTTGTTACTAAGAGCGCTTGATTACGTAATAAGAGGCAGACGCGATGTTTTTAACACCAAGGGAAAGTTAGAAAGTAAGATGTTGTTTGGAGATAGAAAAGGGAACAAAGTCAACTTGAATCAATGGTTTCATAAATGGCTAATCGATAAATTAGCAATCAAGGCAGAAAACTAAAAAATTGAATAAACACATATATCGGGTTAGAACAGAGGCGTAGGACATGTAGGAAGTAGGAAGGTTTGTACCTTCCCGCTCCCGTTCTCTCTTCTCGCTTGAGAGGTGAAATTTGAGGATGAACGGAAGGAAAATTAATGATATTTTTGAGAGGATGAAAAAAAATACTTATTTAAGCAAGGCATTTTTTGTTGAATGGGGTAAAGTTGTTAATAAGAACTTTTTGTTTAAATTTCAAGTAATATACAGACTAAATCATAAAATAAGAATTTGAAGGAACTTTTTTTTAGAACAGTGGGAGTAACTAGCCCCATACCTCCCTCCCATCCTCGTGGCCACGCCTCTGCTTTAGCCCCATACCTCCCTCCCACCCTCGTGGCCACGCATCTGCTTTAGCCCCACACCTCCCTCCCATCCTCGTGGCCACGCCTCCGCTTTAAGAAATTTGAATTTATACAATGATCATGGCAGTATAGTCGGAAAATCGTTCTGCTTTAGAATGGCAGGCTTCGTGCTAATCCTAAGTTTGTTCTTTTGTCGCTTCGTATGTTTTCCTACATGTCCTAACAAACATTTCGGCACACCGAACCACTATATATATATTTGTATACCGAACCACTATATATATATTTGTACACAAACCACTAGATATATATTTGTACATCGAACCACTAGATATATATACGTGTACACCGAACCACTAAATATATATTTGTACACCGAACCACTATATATATATATATATATATATATTTATATATATATATATATATATATATATATATATATATATATATATATATATATATATATATATATATATATATATATATATATATATATATATATATATATATATATATATATATATATATATATATATATATATATATATATATATATATATATATACATTTGTACACCGAACCACTATATATATATATTTGTACACCGAACCACTATATATATATATTTGTACACTAGCCACTATATATATATATATATATATATATATATATATATATATATATATATATATATATATATATATATATATATATATATATATATATATATATATATATATATATATATATATATATATATATATATATATATATATATATATATATATATATATATATATATATATTTAAATATATATATATATATATATAT
>JAIGNY010000053.1:0-25000 GCA_020152595.1 Chiridota heheva | reverse complement strand
TACTATAATACCTGAAAAGGGTAATTATAATCTATTATAAAACCTGAAGAGGGTAATTATAATCTACTATAAACCTGAAGAGGGTAATTATAATCTATTATAAAACCTGAAGAGGGTAATTTTAATCTACTATAATACCTGAAGAGGGTAATTGTAATCTACTATAATACCTGAAGAGGGTAATTATAATCTACTATAATACCTGAAGAGGGTAATTTTAATCTACTATAATACCTGAAGAGGGTAATTATAATCTACTATAATACCTGAAGAGGGTCATTATAATCTACTATAATGCCTGATGAGGATTATTATAATCTACTATAATACCTGAAGAGGGTCATTATAATCTACTATAATACCTGAAGAGGGTAATTATAATCTACTATGATACCTGAAGAGGGTAATTATAATCTACTATAATACCTGAAGAGGGTAATTATAATCTACTATAATACCTGAAGAGGGTCATTATAATCTACTATAATGCCTGATGAGGATTATTATAATCTATTATAAAACCTGAAGAGGGTAACTATAATCTACTATAAACCTGAAGAGGGTAATTATAATCTACTATGATACCTGAAGAGGGTAATTATAATCTATTATAAAACCTGAAGAGGGTAATTTTAATCTATTATAATACCTGAAGAGGTAATTATAATCTATTATAAAACCTGAAGAGGGTAATTTTAATCTACTATAATACCTGAAGAGGGTAATTGTAATCTACTATAATACCTGAAGAGGGTAATTATAATCTACTATAATACCTGAAGAGGGTAATTGTAATCTACTATAATACCTGAAGAGGGTAATTATAATCTACTATAATACCTGAAGAGGGTCATTATAATCTACTATAATACCTAAAGAGGGTCATTATAATCTACTATAATACCTGAAGAGGGTCATTATAATCTACTATAATACCTGAAGAGGGTAATTGTAATCTACTATAATACCTGAAGAGGGTAATTATAATCTACTATAATACCTGAAGAGGGTAATTATAATCTACTATAATACCTGAAGAGGGTCATTATAATCTACTATAATACCTGAAGAGGGTCATTATAATCTACTATAATACCTGAAGAGGGTCATTATAATCTACTATAATACCTGAAGAGGGTAATTATAATCTACTATAATACCTGAAGAGGTATTTGTAATCTACTATAATACCTGAAGAGGGTAATTATAATCTACTATAATACCTGAAGAGGGTAATTATAATCTACTATAATACCTGAAGAGGGTAATTATAATCTACTATAATACCTGAAAAGGGTAATTATAATCTATTATAAAACCTGAAGAGGGTAATTATAATCTACTATAAACCTGAAGAGGGTAATTATAATCTATTATAAAACCTGAAGAGGGTAATTTAATCTACTATAATACCTGAAGAGGGTAATTGTAATCTACTATAATACCTGAAGAGGGTAATTATAATCTACTATAATACCTGAAGAGGGTAATTTTAATCTACTATAATACCTGAAGAGGGTAATTATAATCTACTATAATACCTGAAGAGGGTCATTATAATCTACTATAATGCCTGATGAGGATTATTATAATCTACTATAATACCTGAAGAGGGTCATTATAATCTACTATAATACCTGAAGAGGGTAATTATAATCTACTATGATACCTGAAGAGGGTAATTATAATCTACTATAATACCTGAAGAGGGTAATTATAATCTACTATAATACCTGAAGAGGGTCATTATAATCTACTATAATGCCTGATGAGGATTATTATAATCTATTATAAAACCTGAAGAGGGTAACTATAATCTACTATAAACCTGAAGAGGGTAATTATAATCTACTATGATACCTGAAGAGGGTAATTATAATCTATTATAAAACCTGAAGAGGGTAATTTTAATCTACTATAATACCTGAAGAGGGTAATTTTAATCTACTATAATACCTGAAGAGGGTAACTATAATCTACTATAATACCTGAAGAGGGTCATTATAATCTACTATAATACCTGAAGAGGTCATTATAATCTACTATAATACCTGAAGAGGGTCATTATAATCTACTATAATACCTGAAGAGGGTAATTGTAATCTACTATAATACCTGAAGAGGGTAATTATAATCTACTATAATACCTGAAGAGGGTAATTATAATCTACTATAATACCTGAAGAGGGTAATTAAAATCTACTATAATACCTGAAGAGGGTAATTATAATCTACTATAATACCTGAAGAGGGTAATTATAATCTATTATAAAACCTGAAGAGGGTCATTATAATCTACTCTAAACCTGAAGAGGGTAATTATAATCTACTATAATACCTGAAGAGGGTAATTATAATCTATTATAAAACCTGAAGAGGGTAATTTTAATCTATTATAATACCTGAAGAGGGTAATTATAATCTATTATAAAACCTGAAGAGGTAATTTTAATCTACTATAATACCTGAAGAGGGTAATTGTAATCTACTATAATACCTGAAGAGGGTAATTATAATCTACTATAATACCTGAAGAGGGTAATTTTAATCTACTATAATACCTGAAGAGGTTAATATAATCTACTATAATACCTGAAGAGGGTCATTATAATCTATTATAAAACCTGAAGAGGGTAATTTTAATCTACTATAATACCTGAAGAGGGTCATTATAATCTATTATAAAACCTGAAGAGGGTAATTGTAATCTACTATAATACCTGAAGAGGGTAATTATAATCTACTATAATACCTGAAGAGGGTAATTATAATCTACTGTAATACCTGAAGAGGGTAATTTTAATCTACTATAATACCTGAAGAGGGTAATTATAATCTACTATAATACCTGAAGAGGTCATTATAATCTACTATAATACCTGAAGAGGGTTATTATAATCTACTATAATACCTGAAGAGGGTCATTATAATCCACTATAATACCTGAAGAGGGTAATTGTATTCTACTATAATACCTGAAGAGGGTAAATATAATCTACTATAATACCTGAAGAGGGTAATTATAATCTACTATAATACCTGAAGAGGGTCATTGTAATCTACTATACTACCTGAAGAGAGTAATTATAATCTACTATAATACCTGAAGAGGGTAATTATAATCTACTATAATACCTGAAGAGGGTCATTATAATCTACTATAATACCTGAAGAGGGTAATTTTAATCTACTATAATACCTGAAGAGGGTAATTATAATCTATTATAAAACCTGAAGAGTATTTAACATACGTATCAACAAATTCAAATTCGATTCAATTTGAGTGTCTTTTCCGATGACATTGCATTGTGGTAAAGACTTAGGTTTTGTCCATGTACTCATATACTCGAAGTTTAATAAAAATACATATATTCTTTATATAGAAATACATGCAAATTGTCATATTTTTTCGATATTATAGATATATTTACGTTTATTTAAATATATACATATAAACAGTATAAATGTGTATATCTAATTTGCATCATTTTCAACACACTGGTCAATGATTGAAATGTAATAACTTCTAAATGGAATAAGGTATCAGGATGATTTGTGCACCACATGGTTTCTTTCATAGTCCTCTATGGTCAGATTATGGTAGGTTTCTCACCTATTTGTTCCTTTAAGTGCCTTATATTATATACCTCAAACTGAATATGAACTGGAATATTCCTTTAACATAAGTCAGCGTATCATAATCTGATAATGCAAGTTACCGTTAGCCTATTCTGGTCCTTAAAACTTAACTTATTCTGGTTCAACGCTCTATGTCATCATCTCTGAACTGAAGCAAACAAGAGGCTTAATTGTGCGATAAAAATTTCGTCGACAAAAAATATTGCAATTTGAAAGATGATTGATCTATTCTTAAGCATTTAAAGTGGGATTTAATAGAAATAATTAACGATTTAAAATGATTGTTGTGAGGACGACAGGTTGGCGCCAACTACGACATGCAACGGTGACTTCAAATTGCACGTTCAAACTTTATTGCATGCAACACAATACCATTTTAGTAATGCCTTATTATAACACTTAAATTGTAAGTCAAACTTTGTTTGTTGTCTGCGGTAAAAAGAAATTAAGTTAGCTTAAATTTTTGGAAGGCACTAAATCACCATGTTTTACAACTAATTACCTTTTGTGGTGATTATTTGATACCTATCTTAACAAATGAATGCGAGAATTCTGGTCGACGGTTTACAAACATCTGGGCCTGCCGTGTTTTTATATTAAAAGAAAGAATGAAGGTAACACTTATTCAAACTAGGTGTTGTAACTTTATTATTAGAGTTCAACTGTTTGTTTTTCTCATGGATCTAACTTAAATATTTTGTTTTGAATTGTTTGAGAAATACATTATAAGTGTAATTATCTTCTGACATAGGCTTACATAAAAGACTGTAAATGGTTAAGACATTTATGAGCAAGTTTTTGCTGGGAAGTTGTCTTGCTCCCTTTTAATCTTAAATCGTATATTCAAAGCAAAACAAAAAATACGAAGACGTTTTGTCATCAAACAGTCAGCACTAAGCACCCCTCTCTCGCCCCACCTCTCATTCAGTGTTTCTGGTAATTGCATCATATGATCAGGTATTATCATTTAAAATACAAGCATGAGAATGGAAACTCTATACGGAAAGGATATGATATTAGGATATGATATTAAGTTAAAACTGACGTTAAAATCTATATCATAATCCAAATAGTGACATAAATCTAACCAAAGTTGATTAAAATTGACCATTTTACAGCTTTAAATATCCATATATGCAAATTGACCATTTTACAGCTTTAAATATCCATATATGCAAATTGACCATTTTACAGCTTTAAATATCCATATATGCAAATTGACCATTTTACAGCTTTAAATATCCATATGTGCAAATTGACCATTTTAAAGCTTTAAATATCCATATATGCAAATTGACCATTTTACAGCTTTAAATATCCATATATGCAAATTGACCACTTTACAGCTTTAAATATCCATATATGCAAATTGACCATTTTTAAATTGTCAATAACAATTATTTGAAGAGTAGAGCAAATTTTGACCAAAGGTTTTTAATTCTTTGTCATATTCCCTGTAAATTATCAGCATCTCAGTATTTCAGTGACTGATATTTCGGACGAAACTGAATGAATTGAAACAAGATTCTGATTTACTCACCCAGTTATACATCGGAAATTCAGCGTATATTGATAATTTATCAAACTTTGATGAGCTATAACTCGTATCATTCGTTAAAAACACATATAATACGTTTATACCAAACAAACTACACCAAATTAAATGAATAATTTTGTATATACTTGTATACCATATGGATATACAGATATGAATTTAACCTAGACAGCTATATAGGCCTATATTATTAGAATTCAGCAAGACGGTGTATTGGTATCATTGGCGAAGACTTAATTTGAAGCCAAATTTTCCTGCTGCATGGTAAAAGTGTGAACGTTGTCATTTTGGGGCTTTTTATTTATCATATTCCACTGTATCTCTTATGGTTTTTCAAGAAGGCGCGACACAAAAATTACTATTTCTAATTAATTATTTTACCTCTGACCATAAACCTTTAATGTACATGACCCATGTTCAGGAAATAAGTGCACATCACTCCACACCATCCCACCAAGTTTCAACTTTGTAGCTTTGATTCTTTTCTCAGGAAACGCGACACAAAATTGTATACACTCACACCCACCCATCCCTGACATGTAGAGAGTTCCAACCGTGCACATGCGTTTTGAATCATCTAATCGTGAAAATCGTCCCTGGACGTGATTTTCAAACTAATGAGATGTTAATTGACGCATTAATTGATCACAATTTCACGACCCATTTTATCAACACTCATTGTTTTCTTTTACAGAAATGTAATCTAGTACATACTAAATGCATACATGTGCCATGTCCGATCCTCCAACCGGAACCATCAAACATAAGATACCCCAATCAGGTACACAGGTGATGCATTTATCTCATTCGCCCAATTGGGGACAGTATGCAATCTGAATCACATAAACGGGGACATAGATGCCAGAATATCTTTCTCTGAGAAGACACACATTTGAAACACAGCCTGTATGTGGGGACTACATACAACTAAATGGGGACAGCAATGAAAATGCGTATATTTCAGGTGGCATATTGTTTTGCATGGAGAGCCCAAATTTACAAGAAAACCAAGCGGGAGGTCCTCGATTAGTAGATTGTGCTCGATTGGAAAGTATCTTATTACACAAATGATCCCGTTTGTGACTTTTTACATACGTACCCACCCACAAACAAAGGTGTATACAATACCTTATCGCCATATATGCTGCGATAAGGTAAAAATACATCTCTTGCTGACTTGGTATTAAAATTACTACAGTCTGACGGAGGGGGAACTTTCCGACTGTCGTATTTTTAAAGCTTGTAGCACAACAGTATAGCTTTATAGGGTCACCCTCCCCTCCCACCTTGTAGAACAACAGCATAGCTCTATAGGATCAACCCCCCACCCACACCAACACCACCCGATTCACATAGCAGGTACATTAATTACTGGAAATGGTTTACACCGTGCATCAGTGTTAACTGGCTTGTGTTATAACATGGTAAGATGTGTTACGACCATTGTCAGTTAACACTGAGCGCATTTTACATAAAGCCGACAAATGGGCCATTGGCTGCGCTGGTTTAAGAGATTACTTTTTATAGTTGTGGTTAAAGTTACGGAAGCTTCATTGAAGGGAGTACGGTACTAAACGGTGTAACTATACGACCACCAGGACCGAGTTAAGTCTTGTTAATGTTAGGGCTGGGCATGCCGGGGTCTCAAAAGCAATCTGCAGTGCCGTCGGAAGGTGTTTAATATTAGTGGCTGAATTAAAATTTGCTCAATTAAAAAGCGCGATACTTTTGGCGTGGCTGCCTAGAGGGCTATGGTGGGTCCACCAACTTATTTTAGAAGCATACGACAGTGTGGCTTTGCTGCAAGGGCGATTTCTCAACCGAAATTAAGAAGATTTGATCGTTTACAAAAGTACGTGTGACCGATTTCTGATTTTTCTTTTTCTTTCTTAACATTTACAATATCGGGACAAATGCGACCAATTCTCAGAAGAACTTAGATTTTCACAACAAGATGCAAGAAGAGGGGAGCGGGGAGGGGAGCGGAACGGGGGAAATGGAGCGGAAAAGCGGAGCGGTAGATGGGGAGCGGGGAACGGAACGGAGCTGGGGAGCGGAAGATGGGAACAAGCGGGGAGCGGGGGAGCGGGGGAGATGGGGAGCTGGGGGGAGTGGAACGGGGGAAGGGGGCGGGGAGTGGGGGAGCGGGGAAGGGGGGGAGATGGGGAGCAGGGGAGGCGGGGGCAGATGGGGGGGAGGGGGCTGGGGAGTGGGGAGCGGTGGAGCGGTGGGGGGGGCAGGGGGGGTGGAGCTGGGGGAGTGGGGGAGTGGGGGAGCGGGGGAGCGGGGGGAGCGGTGGAGCGGGGGAGCGGGGGAGCGGAACGTGGGGAGCGGGGGAACGTAACGGAGCTGGGGGAGCGAAACGGGGGAACGAAGCGGGGGAAGGAGGAGCGGGGGAAGGGAGAGCGGGGAAGCTGCGGTGGAATTGGTGAGAAAATATATATGAATAATTATATTGTTTTGCTCTCATATGTTTTTAAGGAACTCTTGAGAAACTTTGAAAAAATCTCTTTCTTTCATTTTACGGCTATTTTCTTCGACTTTGGGGCTATTTTCTTCGATTTTCGGGAAATTTTTATTCTTTTTTGGAAAATTTTTAATAAAATTTCTTCGGTTTTCGGGAAATATTTTTTATTAGAAAGCTGTGCTGAATATTTTAGAGTCTCTAAAATATTGCGCCCTCACTTTCGGTCTAGTGCCCCTATATGCATACATTCCGAAACTACACAATATATGGAAATACAATTTTAAATAAACATATTGTCTGGTTTTTATCTTTTCATGTCTGACAGCTATAAAAAGGAAAACTAGACCGAACGTGAGGGCTTTCGTTTTTGCGAATTTTACAGATTATTATCACAGACAACGTGAGAATAAAGGTCGCTTGAATGTTTATATTAAGAAGAAAATTACTATACCGTTGCATGATATGTTAAGCATTGGAATTTGGGGGAAGGCAACCACTAAAAATACGCCCTCGCTTCTCGGTCTAGTGCTCCTTTAATATAAACGTTAAGTTTGTAAACAAAAGTAATCACGGCTCTTTTCACGAAAATATCCAATTATATCTTTAAATTCTTTGAATAGTACTTTCTAAACTTTATGAGATTAAATGCCACGATAATTGAAAGTGATAACATATTTCCAACATATTTCCATCTTCTTTTTCTTAATTTTTCTGGGTTACTGGCATGTCGTTCCTATTACTAAAGACACCTTTAAATTTAAGATATGGCTGGGTAAATTATCGACCCCAAAATATGTTGCCCTTCCAAACGCTTCGGTGATATCTGACACCTGTGATATCCGCCTCTTCTCACAGCATTATCATTATTAGCATTAGTATTCTCGCCAATTTCAATTTCTGGATCTGCCCTTGATTTTGGGCTTACATTTCCCCCTTTTGCAACTTGCATGGAAGAAGGGATGCGTGCCCCCTAACAATTATTTGTGCCCACAGGTGACCCTAAATAAAAAATATATTGTATTATATATTTGGTATAGGCCTCACCAAAAAATATATCATTATTAGAAAAAGAAAGAAAGACATGTTGAATTCGCTTTGTTCTGAGGTGAAGCCCCCTTTATTTATTTAAGAAACATTGTCTTCGTGGGGAAGAGGGGAGGGGTGACTTTCCTTGCAATCAATGAAAGTAACATGAAACTTCAAAATATTGATGGAACTACATCCCAGAATATGCACTGAAATATTTATGTCATTGTCGAAAAACTATACAATAGATTTTATTTTCGAAAAAACAACAACAAACAAACACTAAAATGGCTCAGATAGGATTGCTTCATAAATTTTTAACATTTTCCTGTCCATTCTGAAGATTGAAAAACTGGAAAACTTCCGCTTTTCGGATCGGGGATCACCCTTACACCACCCCACCCAACCCCATCCCACCCCTCCCCTCCCATATCCTATAGGCCAATGTTATGGAGTAAATCATGTTTTTCGTCCCTGCTCTTGGCAAAAAGATATGACGAAACTGAAAAATAGTAATAATGGCATTCTAAATTAAGTGAAACAAAACAAGCAAAAAACTAGCCCAAAACAGCTTTTTAATTGTTGAATCATTCAGGACAATTCAGGAGGCCATCATTTTTTTGGTGAGAATAAGATAATGTAACTTGGTGTTTATTGTATAAAATAATGTCCTATAATTATTCAGGAGGCCATCATTTCCTTGGTGAGAATAAATGTAACTCGGCATATCAGTATTAATTAGACTAGATGGCCGAAATCCACACTCAGTCTACAGCGAGTCGGTGACAAGGATCCTAATTGTGTGTTTTTTTTTTCTTTTTTTCAGAACCCCAAGTAATGGTCTAATAGCACTCAAATTCTTCTTTTCAGAACTCCAAATAATGATCTAATAGCACTCAAATTCTTCTTTTCAGGACTCCAAATAATGATCTAATAGCACTCAAATTCTTCTTTTCAGAGTCCCATATAATGGTCTAATAGCACTCAAATTCTTCTTTTCAGAACTCCAAATAATGGTTTAATAGCACTCAAATTCTTCTTTTCAGAACCCCAAATAATAATCTAATAGCACTCAAATTCTTCTTTTCAGAACCCCAAATAATGGTTTAATAGCACTCAAATTCTTCTTTTCAGAACCCCAAATAATGGTATAATAGCACTCAAATTCTTCTTTTCAGAACCCCAAATAATGGTCTAATAGCACTCAAATTCTTCTTTTCAGAACCCCAAATAATGGTCTAATAGCACTCAAATTCTTCTTTTCAGAACCCCAAATAATGGTCTAATAGCACTCAAATTCTTCTTTTCAGAACCCCAAATAATGGTCTAATAGCACTCAAATTCTTCTTTTCAGAACCCCAAATAATGGTCTAATAGCACTCAAATTCTTCTTTTCAGAACCCCAAATAATGGTCTAATAGCACTCAAATTCTTCTTTTCAGAACCCCAAATAATGGTCTAATAGCACTCAAATTCTTCTTTTCAGAACCCCAAATAGTAATCTAATAGCACTCAAATTCTTCTTTTCAGAACCCCAAATAATGGTTTAATAGCACTCAAATTCTTCTTTTCAGAACCCCAAATAATAATCTAATAACACTCAAATTCTTCTTTTCAGAACCCCAAATAATGGTTTAATAGCACTCAAATTCTTCTTTTCAGAACCCCAAATAATGGTTTAGTAGCACTCAAATTCTTCTTTTCAGAACCCCAAATAATGGTCTAATAGCACTCAAATTCTTCTTTTCAGAACCCCAAATAGTAATCTAATAGCACTCAAATTCTTCTTTTCAGAACCCCAAATAATGGTTTAATAGCACTCAAATTCTTCTTTTCAGAACCCCAAATAATGGTCTAATAGCACTCAAATTCTTCTTTTCAGAACCCCAAATAATGGTCTAATAGCACTCAAATTCTTCTTTTCAGAACCCCAAATAATAATCTAATAGCACTCAAATTCTTCTTTTCAGAACCCCAAATAATAATCTAATAGCACTCAAATTCTTCTTTTCAGAACCCCAAATAATGGTTTAATAGCACTCAAATTCTTCTTTTCAGAACCCCAAATAATGGTTTAATAGCACCCAAATTCTTCTTTTCAGAACCCCAAATAATGGTTTAATAGCACTCAAATTCTTCTTTTCAGAACCCCAAATAATGGTCTAATAGCACTCAAATTCTTCTTCTCAGAACCCCAAATAATAGTCTAATAGCACTCAAATTCTTCCACCATCAACACCAAACTAGGAAAGATATTAAAATTTGACTGACGAAAAATAACCTTCAAGCCAGCTCTAATTGCATCAAATGTTACATTAAATGATAGATGACGTCATTAATTAGATAATTGCTTTACCTTTAAAGGACATGCACGCAATATAGTTTTAACAGTATTAAATAAGGTTTTAATTTCTGGTAATAGCAATCTCAGCTATGACTGATCAAAGATTGATCAGGTTTTACTTATTCTAAATTTGTGCTGTATTTATGGGCGGACAAAATTTTTACTTAAATCTTTTAATTCCAAATTCCTAAATCTCAGTCACTGAAAATAATGAGAAAATAATTTTCTTCTATAGAATTTGATTGGAAACATGGTACAGAAACATGGTATAGAAATATGGTATAGACACATGGTATAGAAACATGGTATAGACACATGGTATAGAAACATGGTATAGAAACACGGTATAGAAACACGGTATAGAAACATGGAATAGAAACATGGTATATAAACATGGTATAGAAACACGGTATAGAAACACGGTATAAAAACACGGTATAGAAATATGGTATAGAAACACGGTATAGAAACATGGTATATAAACATGGTATAGAAACACGGTATAGAAACATGGTATAGAAACATGGTATATAAACATGGTATAGAAACATGGTATAGAAACACGGTAAAAACACGGTATAGAAATATGGTATAGAAACATGGTATAGAAACACGGTATAGAAACATGGTATATAAACATGGTATAGAAACACAGTATAGACACATGGTATAAAAACATGGTATAGAAACATGGTATAGAAACATGGTATAGAAACACGGTATAGAAACATGGTATAGAAACACAGTATAGAAACATGGTAAAGAAACATGGTATATAAACATGGTATAGAAACATGGTATAGAAACATGGTATAGAAACATGGTATAGAAACATGGTATAGACACATGGTATAGAAACATGGTATAGAAACATGGTATAGAAACATGGTATAGAAACATGGTATATAAACACGGTATAGAAACATGGTATAGAAACATGGTATAGAAACATGGTATAGAAACATGGTAAAGAAACATGGTATATAAACATGGTATAGAAACACGGTATAGACACATGGTCTAGTAACATGGTATAGAAACACGGTATAGAAACATGGTATAGACACATGGTATAGACACATGGTATAGACACATGGTATAGAAACACGGTATAGACACATGGTATAGAAACATGGTATAGAAACATGGTATAGACACATGGTATAGACACATGGTATAGAAACACGGTATAGAAACATGGTATAGAAACATGGTATAGAAACATGGTATAGAAACATGGTATAGACACATGGTATAGAAACATGGTATAGAAACATGGTATAGAAACACGGTATAGAAACACGGTATAGAAATATGGTATAGAAACACGGTATAGAAACACGGTATAGAAACATGGTATATAAACATGGTATAGAAACACGGTATAGAAACATGGTATAGAAACATGGTATAGAAACATGGTATATAAACATGGTATAGAAACATGGTATAGAAACACGGTATAAAAACACGGTAGAAATATGGTATAGAAACACGGTATAGAAACACGGTATAGAAACATGGTATATAAACATGGTATAGAAACACGGTATAGACACATGGTATAGAAACATGGTATAGAAACATGGTATAGAAACATGGTATAAAAACACGGTATAGAAACACGGTATAGAAACATGGTATAGAAACATGGTAAAGAAACATGGTATATAAACATGGTATAGAAACATGGTATAGAAACATGGTATAGAAACATGGTATAGACACATGGTATAGAAACATGGTATAGAAACATGGTATAGAAACATGGTATAGAAACATGGTATATAAACACGGTATAGAAACATGGTATAGAAACATGGTATAGAAACATGGTATAGAAACATGGTAAAGAAACATGGTATATAAACATGGTATAGAAACATGGTATAGCCACATGGTATAGAAACATGGTATAGAAACACGGTATAGAAACATGGTATAGACACATGGTATAGACACATGGTATAGAAACATGGTATAGAAACACGGTATAGACACATGGTATAGAAACATGGTATAGAAACATGGTATAGAAACATGGTATAGACACATGGTATAGAAACACGGTATAGAAACATGGTATAGAAACATGGTATAGAAACATGGTATAGAAACATGGTATAGACACATGGTATAGAAACATGGTATAGAAACATGGTATAGAAACACGGTATAGAAACATGGTATAGAAACATGGTATAGAAACATGGTATAGAAACACGGTATAGAAACACGGTATAGAAACATGGTATATAAACACGGTATAGAAACATGGTATAGAAATATGGTATAGAAACACGGTATAGCAACATGGTAAAGAAACATGGTATATAAACATGGTATAGAAACATGGTATAGAAACATGGTATAGAAACATGGTATAGAAACATGGTATAGAAACACGGTATAGAAACACGGTATAGAAACACGGTATAGAAACACGGTATAGAAACATGGTATAGAAACATGGTATAGAAACATGGTATAGAAACACGGTATAGAAACATGGTATAGAAACATGGTATAGAAACACGGTATAGCAACATGGTAAAGAAACATGGTATATAAACATGGTATAGAAACATGGTATAGACACATGGTGGTAGAAACATGGTATAGAAACATGGTATAGAAACATGGTATAGAAACACGGTATAGAAACAACATGGTAAAGAAACATGGTATATAAACATGGTATAGAAACATGGTATAGAAACACATGTATAGAAACATGGTATAGAAACATGGTATAGAAACATGGTATATAAACATGGTATAGAAACACGGTATAGAAACACGGTATAGAAACATGGTATAGAAACACGGTATAGAAACATGGTATAGGAACATGGTATATAAACACGGTATAGAAACACGGTATAGAAACACGGTATAAAAACACGGTATAGAAACATGGTATAGAAACATGGTATAGAAACATGGTATAGAAACATGGTATAGAAACATGGTATAGAAACATGGTATAGAAACATGATATAGAAACATGGTATAGAAACACGGTATAGAAACACGGTATAGAAACACGGTATAGAAACATAGTATGGAAACATGGTGTAGAAACATGGTATAGAAACATGGTATAGACGCCAAAACGTTTGGCAATAATTTGCTGCACCACTTCTGCACTTCGAAGAATTGTGATCTGGTGATAGATGTTTTAAAAACTAAGAATCTACAAAAGACAATACCATGGCCGCCCTGTAATTTATTGGATATGTCATACTTTGATTTCATCGTGAACCCTATGCTTTTGATTCTTTCTTACGTTTCAATATTGCCTTCCATTCACATAATACTGTAATACCCGCTCTAAAAACCAATTGCACATTCCCATGTACCACGCTCATGCATTATACAGTACCAAGTGCGATATACCAGTACAGTATACAGGTCTTAAATTCTCGAATTCCATACCCATTAACCATTAGAATATTCCTAAGTTACATCTCTTTAATAAAATGCCCAAATATCATGTTCCCTTGCCATGCATGTAATTGTTCTTCAATCACTCCCATGTAAATAAATGTTGGCAGTGATTCTTTCGGTATATTTTGATGGTGTGTTTATGCTGGAAGGAGGAGGCGGAGGGGAGGGGGATTGTAGTCTGGCAGTCTATCCTTCTCTTTGTAATGGATTCGATTTTAGGAGTTCTCAGCAGCGTAGGAAGATAATTGACATTGGGGGCCAGATTTTAGTTTTGTCCTAATTCAAGCTCCAAAAGTATATATTAATCTCTTCTGTCCAAAGAAACTATTTGTTAATGGGCGGAGCTTCGTAAAATTATTGGATATTTATTTTGGTAGCATTTTGCCACATTTCCAGAGTATTGATAGAAAAAAATCCCGAAAATGAAGACAATTGAAGCAATTATCCCTAAAAATGAAGAAAATTTCACGAAAATGAAGAATATTTCCCCAAAATTAAAGATTTCGCAAAGAAAACATGGGAAGGGAAAAACAATTCGTTAGATCTTCATTACTGGTGACCAATATGGTACTTGGCCCTTATTACTGGTGGCCAAAATGGTACTTGGCCCTCATTACTGGTGGCCAAAATGGTATTTGGCCCTCATTACTGGTGGCCAAATGGTACTTGACCCTCATTACTGGTGGCCAAAATGGTACTTGGCCCTCATTACTGGTGGCCAAAATGGTATTTGGCCCTCATTACTGGTGGCCAAATGGTACTTGGCCCTCATTACTGGTGGCCAAAATGGTACTTGGCCCTCATTACTGGTGGCCAAAATGGTACTTGGCCCTCATTACTGGTGGCCAAATGGTACTTGGCCCTCATTACTGGTGGCCAAAAAACTGGCCCTACTGGTGGCCCCCTCATTACTGGTGGCCAAATGGTACTTGGCCCTCACTACTGGTGGCCAAAATGGTACTTGGTCCTCATTACTGGTGGCCAAAATGGTACTTGGCCCTCATTACTGGTGGCCAAATGGTACTTGGCCCTCATTACTGGTGGCCAATATGGTACTTGGCCCTCATTACTGGTGGCCAAAATGGTACTTGCCCCTCATTACTAGTGGCCAAAATGGTCCCCAATAAAATGCTTGTTCATTTTTCATACTTAAAAGTTTGAAAATTTGTTTGCATGCGAACTCTTTGCTATAATTTCTGTATAATATTGTACAACTGAATTGAAGAAATTAATTTCATATAATTGCTCTAACCTCAGCTTAAATACATATTCCCGTGATCCAGTTATCTGGTTATTCAGATATTACACATGCATGACATGTGCTCTCTAATAAGCAAACACAATTTGTAAGTGTCACTCGTCCTTCAAAGACTTGAAGTGATAAACAGATCAAACTTTGAAAATAATTTTCATTTTCTTATTTTGATGTTATTTTGTGATTATGACCGATCATAATGGTTTCAGAACGTAATTGATATCACCTTCGACGAATAAAAAGTAAGTGAAATCGGGGATTTAAGTCGAAAGACACCTAGAAGAGAAAATATGGGTCAACACGCAAACAGTTTTTCCCCTCTCAAGAGCTCAATGGAAAATGGGGCGATCTCTTCAAGTCGATGAGTTAAAGCAGATTACGGTGGAAAGAATGTGCTGTAAGTGTATAAGCTTTGTTAGTGAAACGGCGACTTAGCACAACAAAAGGATCTAAAGACAGTGAATTGTACTTAAGACTTAAATGGTTAACTGCTACATCGATACGATCATCTCTACTCCTTTCTTCCTCTTGTCTGTAATACGTCAACCGTTTTCTCTTGTTATTGTTATTGGCGACGGTGTGTCAATATGGTGTTCTGATGAACCATCGGTTTGGGCGCCGTTAGCTTCTGGAGACTTCTTTCTAAATCGTATCAATGCCTCCTGTTTGAAAAGGCAATTTGTACAAGGAAAATTAAGCAATAAAACAAAGTAGCAAAGTAATAATAAACCCTGTCTATACGTTGTCACTTCTAAGAAAGTTATTTAAGCGATGAGAGACATCCATGGCATTGTCAGATGAGATCGCGCCCGATTCCCAAGGAGGTCATCACCATATACGATTCAATTCACATTTAATTCATATCTAAATGAACCAACAAGAGGATTTTAAGATAGAACATTCCTCGTTAGTCATTTATCTGGTTAAGATGGATTTCAGAAGAGGTAAGCTAAAAGCTAATCCACGGAGGCTAGGGCATTGCCAGAAATGTCTGACGGGTAGGTGGGCGGAGCCAGAGGAAGGTAAACCGTTTAAGCTGATCGATACATCGCCTGCAAGACAGCAAGAACGACTGCGTTACACCATTTGGTCGTTCAATCCCGAAACAACAATGTGAAAGATGATTCTCGAGTTCTGCATTTCAGAGCACATAGACAGTTAGAAGGGACACATCTATGGCAGACCGAGGAGCGCCGAAAAGCTATCACAATTTTAGCCAACATGTGGTAATTTCACCAGTCACCCAGGGCTTTTTAAAAAAAGGAATTTTCACTGGTCGGCCAATCGATGGCAAATTATCCCGGTAGACAAAGAACCCCCAAAGCAGAAGTGGCACCACCGGGTTGGTTGAGGAGTTGTGAGTTGGATGGGCAGTTGGGGAAGGGTGGGGCAGTTGAGGAGGGCAGTTGGGGGGGGAGGGGAGGGGGGGTTGGGGGGGGGAGGGGGGAGTTGGGAAGTTTGGGAGGGGGAGGGGAGTTTGGGAGGGGGAGTTTGGGAGGGGGAGTTTGGGAGGGGGGAGGGGTTTGGGAGGGGGAGTTTGGGAGGGGAGGGGAGGGGAGTTTGGGAGGGGGAGTTTGGGAGGGGGAGGGGGGGGAGTTGGGAGGGAGTTTGGGAGGGGGAGTTTGGGAGGGGAGGGAGGGGGGAGGGGAGTTTGGGAGGGGGGAGGGGGAGTTTGGGAGGGGGGGAGTTTGGGAGGGGGAGTTTGGGAGTTGGGGAGGGGGAGTTTGGGGAGGGGAGAGGGGGGAGGGGGAGTTCTGGGATAGAGCCTCCACTTCTTTTCTTTTTTTATAAGAAAATATAATGACAAAAAATAGAATAAAGGTACCACGTTTTCCCTCCAAATCATACTCTCATGAAAATTGCTAATGCTTGTCAGGCCCTCGTGTAAAATATGCAGGCTGTCCCACCAGTACCACAGTTTTTCTAAAAATTGTTGAGGCAAATAAAGAACGTATGGGGAAAATAATGTAAATTGTTACGACTATAACGTGGCGCAACGCAGAATCAAGTTAGGATCTTAATAATGGCTAGTTGAGGCCCTCGTTAATTGAGGCTCTCTTCACTTGAGACACGTGGTTAAGATCACATTGGCACATGAAAAGAGCCACACATTCACTGATCGAATGCCAAAGGCTTTTAAAAGAAATGACGAGTGGAGGGCAAGGGCAAAACCAAAGATTTTGTGGTTTAGTTTTTTTTCTTCCATGCTGATCGATTTTGTATTAATTGTTATGTCATTGCATATTATGAGCTATTTGACATGACATGAATCGTTCTTGAGATATCGTGTTTACAAGTTCTTTTCAGCAGAATCATATTAAACCTCGCCCTGTATGTAAATTAATGAAATTCAATGTTTTTATCAAATGAAAACGTACGAACTAGCTAACATCGTAATTCTACAGAATATGATACAAAATAGACAATTTGTTAAAATATGAGCATTTAAAGATTTTTACAATAAGCCCCGCCTACTAATCAATATGTATGACATCACCACCAAAAACAATAGGACACATCTACATATCGTGGGCTATCTGGGGACCGCACATGACGTGAATCCAGTGTTTTTTTTTTTGAGATACCATGTTTACAAGGTCTTTGTAGCAAAACCATATTAAGCCCCGCCTACTACGTATATTAATAAAATTCAATGTTTTTTTTTTTAATAAAATGAACACATACACAATAGCTAACAACATAATTATACTAAATATGAAACAAATCAGACACGTGATTATTAAAATATGAGTATTTAAAGATTTTCACATTAAGCCCCGCCTACTAATTAATATGCATAACATCTTCACATAAAAAAGCACATCTACAGATTATCTCTATCCCAAATATGATATGAATTGAGTTTACCGTTCTTGAGATATCGTGTTTACAAGCTCTTTTCAACAAATTAATGTTAAGCCCCGCCCACTATGCATATTAATGATATCCAAGATTTTTGCACCATAAACATGCACACACTAGCTTACAACATAATAACAGCAAATATGCAACAAAGTAGACAGGCGGTTGTAAAAATAAGAGCATTCTCAGATATTTCCATTAACTCCGGCCTACTCATTAATATGCATGACATCGCGACATGACATCTACGGTCTCTCTCTCTTTCTCTTTCTTCTCTCTCTCACTCTCTCTCTCTCTCTTCTCTCTCTCCCTCTCTCTCCTCTCTCTCTCTCTTTCTCTCTCTCTCTCTCTCTCTCTCTCTCTCTGTCTCTCTCTCTCTTTCTCTCTTTCGATCTCTCTCGATTGATTTAATTGGTGGTGTTAAACGTCAAGACCTCGTGGATTGGCGGTGTTAAACAGATTAAATTTCAAGACCTAATGGATTGGCGGTATAAAACGTGAAGACTTCGTGGATTGGCGGTATAAAACGTGAAGACCACGTCGATTGGCGGTATTAAGCAGATGGAATGTTAGGACCTTGTCGATTGGCGGTATTAAACTCTTCAACGTCAATACTTTGTGGATTGGCGGTATTAAACGTCAAAACCTCGTGGATTGGTGGTATTAAACGTCAAGACCTCGTGGGTTGGCGGTATTAAACGTCAAGGCCTCATGGATTGGCGGTATTAAACGTCAAGACCTCTTGAATTGACGGTATTAAACGTGAAGACCCTCTGGATTGGCCGTGTCAAGATCTTGTGGATTGGCGGTATTAAACGTCAGGATCTCGTGGATTGGCGGTAATAAATGTCAAGACCTCTTGGATTGCCGGTATTAAACGTCAAGACCTTCTAAATTGGCGTTATTAAATGTCGAGACCTCGTGGATTGGCGGTATTAAACGTCAAGACATCATGGTTAGCGGTATTAAACGTCAAAACCTCGTAGATTGGAGGTATTAAACGTCAAAACCGCGTAGATTGGCGGTTTTAAACGTCATGACCTCGTGGATTGGCGGTATTAAACGTCATAATCTCGTGGATTGGTGGTATTAAACGCCAAAACCTCATGGATTGGCGGTATTAAACGTCAAGACCTCGTGGATTTACGATCGTGGATTGGTGGTAGCCTATTTAACGTCAAGACCTACTGGATTGGCAGTATTAAGCGTCAAGACCTCGTGGATTGGTGGTAGCCTATCAAACGTCAATACCTCCTGGATTGGCGATATTAAACGTCAAGACCTCGTAGATTGGCGGCGTTAAACATCAAGATATCGTGGTTAGCGGTATTAAACGTCAAAACCTCGTAGATTGGAGGTATTAAACGTCAAAACCTCGTGGATTGGCGGTTTTAAACGCCACGACCTCGTGGATTGGCGGTATTAAATGTCATAATCTCGTGGATTGGTGGTATTAAACACCAAAACCTCATGGATCGGCGGTATTAAATGTCAAGACCTCGTGGATTGACGGTCGTGGATTGGTGGTAGCCTATTTAACGTCAAGACCTACTGGATTGGCAGTATTAAGCGTCAAGACCTCGTGGAATGGTGGTAGCCTATCAAACGTCAATACCTCCTGGATTGGCGGTATTAAACGTCAAGACCTCGTGGATTGACGGTATTAAACGTCAAAACATTGTGTATTGGTGTTATTAAACGTCAAGACCTTGTGGGATGGCGGTATTAAACGTCAAGGCCTCATGGATTGGCGGTATTAAACGTCAAGACATCTTGGATTACCGGTATTAAACGTGAAGACCTTCTGGATTGGCCGTGTCAAGATCTGGTGGATTGGCGGTATCAAACGTCAAAGCCGCGTGGATTGGCGGTGTTAAACGTCAAGATATCGTGGTTAGCGGTATTAAACGTCAAAACCTCGTAGATTGGAGGTATTAAACGTCAAAACCTCGTGGATTGGCGGTATCAAACGTCAAAGCCTCGTGGATTGGCGGTGTTAAACGTCAAGATATCGTGGATTGGTGGTAGCCTATTAAACGTCAAGACCTTGTGGATTGCCGGTATCAAACGTCAAAACCTTGTGGATGTGTGGTGTTAAACGTTAAGACCTTCTAAATTGGCCGCGTCAAGACCTCGTGGATTGGCGGTATTAAACGTCAAGATCTCGTGGATTGGCGGTAATGAACGTCAATACCTCGTGGATTGTCGGTATTAAACGTCAAGACATTGTGGATTAGCGGTATTAAACGTCAAGACCTCGTGGGCTGGCGGTATTAAACGTCAAGGCCTCATGGATTGGCGGTATTAAACGTCGAGGCCTCTTGGATTGCCGGCACTAAACGTCAAGACCTCATGGATTGGCGGTATTAAACGTCAAGACATCGTGGATTGACGGTCGTGGATTGGTGGTAGCCTATTAAACGTCAAGACCTCCTGGATTGGCGGTATTAAACGTCAAGGCCTCGTGGATTGACGGTTTTAAACGTGAAGACCTTCTGGATTGGCCGTGTCAAGACCATGTGGATTGGCGGTATTAAACGTCAGAATCTCGTAAATTGGCGGTATTACACGTCAAGACCTTGTGGATTGGCGGTATTAAACACCAAGACCTTGTGGATTGACGGTATCCAAATCTAGTGGATTGGCGGTATTAAACGTCAAGATCTCGTGGATTGTCTGTAATAAACGTCAAGACCCCGTGGGCTGGCGGTATTAAACGTCAAGGCCTCATGGATTGGCGGTATTAAACGTCGAGACCTCTTGGATTGCCGGTATTACAGTATTAAACTTCAAGACCTTCTAAATTGGCGTTATTAAATGTCAAGATGTACATTGGCGGTATTAAACGTCAAGACTTTCTAGATTTGCGTTATTAAATGTGAAGATCTCGTGAATTGGCGGTATTAAACGTCAAGATATCGTGGATTGGCGGTAATAAACGTCAAGACTTCGTGGATTTCTCGGTATTAAACAGATTAAATGTCGAGACCTGGTGGATTGGCGGTAATAGACGTCAAACCCTCGTGGATTAATGATATTAAACGTCAAGACCTCGTGAATTGGCGGTAATAAATGTCAAGGCTTCGTGGATTGGCGGTATTAAACGTCGAGACCTCTTAGATTGGCAGTATTACTGTGGAGCACAGTGGCCTAGTGGTTAAGGCGTCGGGCTCTGGTATGGAAGGTACTGGGTTCGATTCCCGGCCAGGCCAGTGTGTTGTGTCCTTGAGCAAGACACTTTATCTTCATTGCTTCAGTCCACCCAGCTGTAATGGGTACCTGTGAGGGCAGTGACAGTTCTATGTGTTTGGAGCCCGGCGCCTGTATATGGCTGCTGATAAAACGGGCTTGTAACTCCCCAGGGAGTGAGAAAGTTTTCAGGAGAGTTAAGGCCCAGTGACCAGGGTAATAATTGTAAAGCGCTTTGATAAAGTCTATGACAGTTTAAAAGCGCTATATAAGCACAAAAAGAAAAAAAGAAAAAAAGAAAAGAAAAAGAAGTATTAAACGTCAAGACCCCGTGGATTGGCGGTATTAAACGTCAAGACCTTGTGAAATGGCGGATTTAATCGTCAAGACCTCGTGGATTGACGGTCGTGGATTGGTGGTAGCCTATTAAACGTCAAGACATCCTGGATTGGCGGTATTAAACGTCAAGGCCTCGTGGATTGGTGGTATTAAACGTGAAGACCTTCTGGATTGGCCGTGTCAAGACCATGTGGATTGACGGTATTATACGTCAGAATTTCGTGAATTGGCGGTATTAAACGTCAAGACTTTGTGGATTGGCGGTATTAAACACCAAGACCTTCTGGATTGGCCGTATACAAATCTAGTGGATTGGCGGTATTAAACGTCAAGATCTCGTGGATTGTCGGTAATAAACGTCAAGACCTCGTGGATTGGCATTAAACAGATTAAATGTCATGACCTCGTGGATTGTCGGTATTAAACGTCAAAACATTGTGGATTGGTAGTATTAAACGTCAAGACCTCGTGGGCTGGCGGTATTAAACGTCAAGGCCTCATGGATTGACGGTATTAAACTCGAGACCTCTTGGATTGCCGGTATTAAACGTCAAGGCCCCATGGATTGGTGGTATTAAACGTCAAAACCTCGTAGATTGGAGGTATTAAACGTCAAAACCTCGTGAATTGCCGGTATTAAACGTCATGACCTCGTGGATTGGCGGTATTAAACGTCATAACGTCGTGGATTGGTGGTATTAAACGCCAAAACCTCATGGATTGGCGGTAATAAACGTCAAGACCTCGTGGATTGTCGGTATTAAAGGTCAAAACATTGTGGATTGGCGGTATTAAACGTCAAGACCCTGTGGGCTGGCGGTATTAAACGTCAAGGCCTCATGGATTGGCGGTATTAAACGTCGAGACCTCTTGGATTGCCGGTATTAAACGTCAAGACTTAATGGATTGGCGGTATTAAACGTCAAGACCTCCTGGATTGGCGGTATTAAACGTCAAGGCCTCGTGGATTGACGGTATAAAACGTCAAGACCTTCTGGATTGGCCGTGTCAAGATCTGGTGGATTGGCGGTATTAAACGTCAGGATCTCGTGGATTGGCGGTATTGAACGTCAAGACCTTGTGGATTGGCGGTATTAAACGTCAGGATCTCGTGGATTGGCGGTATTAAACGTCAAGACTTTGTGGATTGGCGGTATTAAACGTCAAGACTTTGTGGATTGGCGGTATTCAACTTCAAGACCTTGTGGATTGGCGGTATTAAACGTCAAGACTTTGTGGATTGGCGGTATTAAACGTCAAGACCTTGTGGATTGGCGGTATTAAACGTCAAGACTTTGTGGATTGGCGGTATTCAACTTCAAGACCTTGTGGATTGGCGGTATTAAACGTAAAGACCTCGTGGATTGATGGTCGTGGATTGGTGGTAGCGTATTAAACGTTAAGACCTCCTGGATTGGCGGTATTAAACGGCAAGGCCTCGTGGATTGACGGTATTAAACGTCAAGACCTTCTGGATTGGCCGTGTCAAGATCTGGTGGATTGGCGGTATTAAACGTCAGGATCTTGTGGATTGGCGGTATTAAACGTCAAGACCTTGTGGATTGGCCGTGTCAAGATCTGGTGGATTGGCTGTATTAAACGTCAAGACCTTGTGGATTGGCGGTACTAAACGCCAAGACCTTGTGGATTGGCAGTATTAAACTTCAAGACCTTGTAGATTGGCGGTATTAAACGTCAATATCTCGTAGATTGGCGGTATTAAATGTTAAGACCTCGTGGATTGGCGATATTGGGTTGGTATATTGGCTTTTGTTTTGTAAATTTCAGTGGTTTTTGAGACTTGGTTGGTTACAAAAAATACTATTTGATGTTTTTGATGTTGAATTTGATAAATAATCTTTTTGTTTGCTGTTTGTTATAGACCTTTTCTCAAATGCTTTTATGTAGAATAAAAAGAAAGTAAAAAATATGTTACGACTTTCAGACTACGTGATATTTGGCATGTTTCGGAAGTTACGTAGCCTAATAACATTTGTTGGTGCTATTCTGTACATTTTAGCACTCCCCCTCCCTCCCCCCCCCCACTCACCCTCTCCAAAAAATCCCTTAGACTTTACTTGATTACTATATTACATACAGTTTGCCGTGTTTTTTTTATATAATTTATAGCTATTTTGACTTTTTCAAAGTGATTTGGCTTTTTGCACTTGGTATCTACCAACTTGAACCTTGGATAAGTTCGGCTTTTTAAAAACTAAATGGTTAAATACCGGGCTTATCACACAATCACAGCGATTGCAAATTACTTGTCAATGGTTTAAATTCAGCCTACATTGCTACCGTAATACCGTTGAATAAGAGCTTATCTATCGTCTTAAATAAATACTTGGTGTCGCTGTATACAATTCAAGGCAGCATAGTGAAGGATATGCCGTAAGATGTATGCGATTGGCAGCATTGCAAAAATACTACAAAATATTGCAATGGGCTGGCATTTAGATCTGCACGTCCCACGTTACAAATTGTGTTACGAAAACTGCTCGTCTTGAAAGTCTATGAACATGTAGCAGTTTAAATTGTTTTACAAGAGTATTAAAATCTGAGCAGATAATTTTTTTGATTTTGAAAATAGTAGTTTTAGTTTTTGAGTTATATGCTAATCAAAATTTGATTATTATTTTGTTTATTTCAAATTTGTGATATATTACTGCAAGGGCAGAAAAGGGAGGAGGGGATGGGAGGGGAGGCCTGAAACTTCATAGAGAAGAGTGGTAGATAGCTTGGAGGCAGACAGTTCTGCTTGGAACAGCTGGGCAGAAGCTGCAACATTAGCAAGCGGCAAGTGACATGAATAGATGGAAGAATTTGCTCAGAGAAGCCTAATCTCCACACCTAGGAGAAAGGAGCGGTAAA